>PVJD01005409.1:0-116306 GCA_004026545.1 Mormoops blainvillei
CAGAAAATACAGAAAAGTTCTAGGTCCTCAATGAGGTTGATGAAATATTGAGTTAGCCAGCCAAGGAACTGCCCTCCTTCTAAACTCCATGTTATGCGAGACAGCCAATGTCCTCCTTGTTTAAGCCATTTCGAATTGAGTTGACAGAGACTTGTTGGCCAAGCTGTCCTAACTAACACAAGCCCCATGCTATGCAGTCACCATGAAATGCCCAAAAGCAAGGTCATTTTGCTATTTTTGAGATAGACTCACCTTCTAGAGAACAAAAATTCTGATGTAACTGGATGAATGACCAAAATAGGAAGGACAGAGTAGGTCTCATGAGTTAACCCATATAATCCCAAATTGCAAATTTTAGAAGGGACTCAGGGGATAATTTAGGTAATTTTTAAACTCTGACCAATGGGCACCTATAGTTACGCAGAGATGCTTTAGGAACATACAAATATTTGATTCAAAATCATTCAGAATTTCATTTAATAATTTTTAAAAAATTATAGTTAGATGTTTCACATACCAAATAGTCATATACTAGAGACAACCAACATATTAAATTGTTTGTTCATTTTTACGTGCTTCTGTGCATACAGCTCCTGCTGTCGATATCTTGCAAATGCTCACTGATCCAGAATATTGCAGCTCTGTATTGGTCCTTACTATATTACGTTATCTTTTTATGCAGGCCTTCCCACATCTGTTTGCACCAAGGGTACACATGAGTATCGACCACACCATGCATTGTCTAATGAAATGCAATGCTAGGCAGAATGTGCTTTTGCTCAGCACCATGTGTGATTATAGTACCATAATCAGTTTTAAAATAATACTTGGACAATGGTTTTGGCACAATAATTGTGCCATGCAAGGCATAGCGTTAGCACCTGCTGTAAGATCCGAATGCTTTTCTCTTCCTTTAAAGGCTAAGCATGTTCCTTGGCAAGGTAAAGCTTCCAGGTTAATGCTAGATAACCGGTCAGAGCCTGAACTCTTAACCTACTTCATTGCGCTTGTCTTTAAACATGATCGACTTGGTGGAAACAACTAGTCACTGACTCCCTTCCTCGAGAACCACTTAAGGAATGAGAGCCGGTCTTACACATTCTTACTGACTCTCCTTTGAAGGGGAATTGTCTTTACATCCCTCTTCCATACTTGGTGACCTGGAATCATAGGGTGAACAAATTCGTCTATTTGCAACCACTCATTTGTGTGACTAGAATTCTCTCAATGCTGTGCAACTCAAGCAAAATTTAAACATATGTTGAATGTGAGGTTAAGACTACAACTGTCATTGGCTTTTCTTGTTTTCAAATTTTATGTATTCACTGAAACAACCTTCTTTAACATGGGGACAAGTAAACATTACTGAACTACACACAAAGAAGATGTGTGGCCACATCAGTCATATTTGGTAGAGATAGACCTGTCCTTCCTGGTTTGGGCAATGGCCCTAAAAGATTTCTGCTACTAGTATAGAGCAAACATTAAAAAAAGCAAGGAACAGAAACTCAGTGACTTAAACAAAGAGGGGCTCGTTTCTCTCACACAAGAAGCCAGGAGGTAGATGGGGCTGGTGATGGTTTGGCAGGTCAATAATATCAGGGCCGATATCTCTGTGGTTTTCTCGACCTATGGAGTAGGTACAGCTAACACCCTCACCCTTCAGGCAGGAAATGGAGTGAGGACGGCCCCTACCTCTTTCGCCCCTTCTATCAGGAAAGAAAAACACACAGAAAACTTCTTCCGGCTTCTGCTCACATCTGTCTGGCCAGCTGACACCTGGTCACCCCTAGTGCATGAGGCTGGGAAAAGACTTAGCTTCTGCGGGCCTTCTCAGCAAGATGGACAAGAGAAACGAGGCTGGGAAAGCAGGCCGAGTCTACATCAGTATACACTATCTGCCACGAAGGGAAACAGATTCTCCAGGTTACCTTCAAACGCTCCTTTCGGGAACCAGACAATATCGACTTGAGGAATTTAATAAGTAGGACATCCGTGCACCCACGCAAAAACATTTGATTAGTCACTCATTATGCCGCTAACACTGTCCTGGGCTCTAGGAAGTCTCAGAGTTTTGGTTGAAGAGGTTAAGGAATCGTGGGAAATTCTCAATCTTCATTTTTGTGTAAACTAAAAGACTGGCTCTCTAAGGACACTTCAAACTCTAGAGTGCTCTGATTTTGTGTAAGTAATTATTTATGAAGATGTTCTCTGTCCTGCTTCAATGCCACTGTCAATGTTGCTGTCGGCAGCATGTAATGACCCATATTTCCCCAGCAGTTTAAGCAGTCATTACATTAATTTGCTGTGATGGGAGAACCAGAATGTTGCCTGGGAATTATCTTTTAATGAGAAGCAGTGCTACAAGCTTCGGAAGCAAGAACAAATGCTCGGAGCTTGGAAAAGGAAGGAAAAAGTCAGTATAAATAGCAAATAAGAATTTAGAACTTCAAGCTAGCATTGATAAGTAAGTTTTAAACATGGATTTTGCTGAAGCAAAAGGAAAAAAAATCAGGAAAAATCCTGATTCCATCCATATTTGAAATTTGTATATTTTGTTCTTCAAGGAGTTTTTGCATTAATTTTGATTTTTTTTTAAAAATTGCATTATAATGTCATTTATTTTACAAATCATTGTTTGTTGACATATTCTTAAATTTTGCACCTCAAGTATTGGGTTGGCTAAAAAGTCCATATGGTTTTTTTTCTGTAAAATAAAAGACACATTTTCATTTTCACCAATAACTTTATTGATTTGGATATTTTGAGTAGTTTGGCTCTCTCCCACGTGGTATAATATCGACTGTCCTCAGTTAATGTCTTGATTTGATCGCTATCAATTTCAGCAGGTCTCCCCGACCGTGGAGCACCCATCGTCCAGCAAGACATCTCTAGCACGAAGCTTCACAAAGCAGTTTTGATACATTCAATCAGTCACGGCACCTTCTCCATACACTGAACAAATCTTTCTTTACATTTCAGTTATGTTTTGGCCTTTCTTGAAATAATAAAGCATAATATGCCAAAAATGTTGCGTATCTTCTTTCATCTTCAGTATGTAAATGGGTACACAAAAATTCACCAATTTTGATAAGTGTTTTTAGATGCCTGCTGATATGACAGCTGTCGCAATACCACCTAACGAAATTGTTTCGGATGAAGTTAAAGACAACTAAGTGCTGCTAGAGCCATCGCACAGAAAAAAACAAATGAACTTTTTGGCCACCCAGTAAGTTCATCGTTCACCTAACTCTAGTCCCAGTTCAAAAATATTTGTAGGTTGTTTTACCAAACTCTGAAGGGAAGACTTTTTCAGTTTTTTTGTTCACTATAATGCTTGTTGTGGGTTCTCATATATCTTTTATAAATGAAAGGCTTTTCTTTTACTCCTGACTTGCTAAAATACTTATTAGAAATAGTCGTGGAAGTTTTAACGAGTGCTTTTTATGCATCTATCAAGACGATCATATAGTGTTTCTTCTTTAATCTAAGAAGTAGCAAATTACATGGATAACAATAAGTATAGTTTCCCCCATTTTTTGTTATCATAAACAAACAATAAGCACATCTATGAATCAATTATTTTCTGTCATTTGGATCCTATCCTGAGGTCAAAAACCTTAACATTCTCATAAACAGAATTACTGGGTTGCCATTTTATTTTAAGCTTTTTCATTTTAAACTTCTCCCAAATAAAACACATTTAGGAAAAAAAACATGCTATTAAAATAGCAGTCTTCCTTCATTAGTGGTCTGGGGGACTTTGATACATTTCCACTTCTTAGTGCCTCTTTGCTTCTGTCACAGTCTGTGCGTGAGTGAGAGGCTGGTGGTACTGACAGTACAATACCCTTCGAACCTGCTGGAAATTTTCAGCACATCTTATGGGAAATAAAAGAAAATCCTCCCGTGTGCCAGGATTCTGTCAAGGGGGGTTACTGCCATAGCACCCCTACCCCCCCCGAGTGCTGCAGAACAGTAAGGCTGGGGCTCGGGCGGCAGAAAAGGCGGCCAGCTCTTTTGTGCCTTCCCTTCAGGTCTTGGCTGGGAATGTGGAACGAAGATCATTCGTGACTGACTCGTCCAGGAGAATCGCTCGCTGTTGATGAACTGGGTAAGTCAGCGTGAAGTCCGGAAACAGCTGCACGCGGTGAGGCTGAGGCAGTAAATGAGACGTGTGCACAGTGGTTGGTAAATGCGCTAGGACTAGCGTGTGAGTGCCATCGAGAGCAGGGTCCGCGTCTGTCTTCATGGCTACATCTGTTGCTCTTAGAATAAAGCCCAACACACAGGACTATTCAGCAAATATCTAGCGATGAATAAAAGAATGAACCACTAAATCCTACCAGATCCCACGGTCCAGGACTGGGCTAAGGAGAGGAATATGAGAAGTGATCAGAAAATCCAGTGACATGATGTCTTGAATGCCAAAGAAAGAACGTCTTAAGGGGAGGGAATAGACAACATTGTGTTAAATGTGGCTAAGAAGTTGTAGCAGTGACAGAACTGTTCACTGGAAGTAAAAAAGGAAAAGGTCATAGCAATGATAAAAAAAAGAAGAGTTGTTGTTTTGGTGCATGATAGGAAGTTCAGAGGGAGGTATTCTAAGACAGGGGCAGTGGTTCGGCAATGCCATCAGAGGCCCAGCCCCTTTGTCTTTCTCTCTGCCATGTGCAGTGTGTTGGCTTTCCTTCTCATGTTACAAGGTGGCTGCTGCATCTCCAGGTATTGTGTCCATATCCACAGCAGCAGGAGGGGGCATGGGCAAAAGAGTAAAGAGCAGGCCAGCTATATGTGTCCATTTTTCTCAGGAACACCAAAGCTTTCCCAGAACAAGCTTTCACTTCCCTCTCTGTGATGAGATCTAGGTCATACGGTTACCTTTAGATCAGTTCCTGACCAAAAGTCTTGAGATTCCATCACTGTTTGAATCCATCAGGTTCCTTCTCTGTGGCTGAGGAAGGACCTGTCCCCGAGACAAGGAGTCTCCAATGGTGACCAAAACAAACGGGATGCTACTGGAGGGGACAGGGAAAATGCATGCTGGGTACACAAGGATGGTATCTGTTACAGAAGTTACTTTTGGGGGAGAGGGGCTGGTTCTTTACTTGAAAAAGATACTTGCCAATCATCAGTATCAAAATAGTTGCACTGTTGGTTTCTCTTTCTCTCCATCAGACCCCAAAGAGACCACACCGAAGCAGAGCACACTTTAAGCCAATAAGCTGCAAACCTAAGAGTCCTCACAGAAACCTCACCAAAAGGGGGATTTGGGGTGGGGAAAAAGATTTTTAAAGATCAGCACACTGCCTGCCCAGACCACAGAGAGCTCTCACAGCCAGACGGAGGCCCAGCAGGGCGGGGGGCAGTGTACCCCAACCCCAAGAAGCAAAGTTTCAAAATAATATATATTTAAGAACAGTTTTGTATTTAAGTTCTTCAAGATTTCTCCAGCACTAACTAACACAGAGCACAATGAAATGGCACTTTTAAAGAGAATCACTTCAGACCAGAAAAGGGTGATGAGTTTCCTATGGCTAAATCAGTGGCAAAAACATAATTTTCTTGTCTCAGAAGTTACATTTTTAAATGACCCAAACAGTATCAGCTGCACAATTTGGGGGACCCAGTGAAGAGTAAGAATTTAGCATCTCCTGCTCAAACGTTATTGAGAATTTCAGGACAGCAGCAGTGGAGCACCAAGCCAAGGGCAGCGCCCTTCTCAGTGCAGGGCCCTGCACCGTTGCATGTGTCCCATGTCCATGACTCAGCCCTGGGCCTGGAGCTGTCCACTGAGCTGGACAGCGGGGGTTCACTGGACAATTCGGGTGAAGTGGGGAGAAGGGAGGAGGGGAGAGTGCAGTAGGGTGAAGACCGAACGGGAGGCAAAGAAGAGGAGATGGCAGCAACGCTCCCTGGGGAAAACAGACTGGTGCCACAGGGGAAAGCTGGTTAAATCCGGGAAGAGAGAACAGAGTGGAGAGGCTACAAGCATCCAGCAAACTGCTGCCTAGGCATTTTCGGTCTCTCCTGGGCCAGCTCACATGGGGCTGCCTTTCACGCAGAGCAGGGGAGCGAGGGGCTGAGGCTGACAGCTCCCCTCGCCCCTCATTAAGGCACATGCTACCAAACCAGGAGACCATGGAAGGAGAGGAGAGCGAGCCCTGGGTCAGAAAAGCTAGGTTCAGACCCCAGTTCTGCTAGGGGCCAGCAAAACTGAATCTCTGCCCCTTCCCCTGTCAACGAAGGACAGCACAACTTCTGTCACTCAGTGTGAGGGTGACTTGCTGCAAGGAAAGACATGGCCCTGATCCTTTGAGCAGACCTCCCCGCCACCCCGCAGCGCTCATCCCTCCACCACCACTGACTCCAGCCCCTCGATACTAATGGTAAGAGACTCCATTCATTACATAATGATACTGTCAATATAAAAGGTGGGTGGGATGGTGCAGGGGGGCAGGGAGAGGAAGAGGAAGATGAGTTTGTTTGTGTAAACCCACTCTGCTCGCTCCCTGCCCTGCCCTGCCCTTGCCATCCGTCGGAGACTTGGGCGCCGGGCTGATGCCGCCGGGTGATGTAAGCCGTGCATCGGTGAGGTCACCCCCACCCATGCCAGCAGACATAAATTTCATTTCCCAGAAGATGCAGCAGCCAGTAGCTTCTGGGCAAACAGTGACTCTAGAAATAAATATTGGCAGAGGAGAGCTCTTTAATGGAAAAGCTTTATGAACTTAGAGCAGCCAGGCTGTAAATCCCAAAACAGAGAGGGATTTAATATTTTAGATCACAAGACAGAATCATCAGATGCAAAATAAATAATTCCAAAGCCCATTTGAAGAAATCAGCTATTAAAATCTAAGTACTAAACCAAAACCACATCTGAGGTAAGAAACCATGGGAAAGAGGCAAAAGCCCCCCTATCCAGAGCTCGGGGACCTGGGCAGAGGGGCGTGTCTTCCCCAGAGGCAGAGAAAGCAGAGCCAACCAGGAGGCAGGGGGCAGGGTCTGTGCTGGGGCGGGGACAGGAAGAGAGGCAGGACCAAGAGAACCCCAAAGGTTAGCATCACACCCATGAAACATGGCTTGTGGGTACAAAAATGAAAGTGTGGAGGGAAGATAGCAAGACAAAAAAGGACACATTGCAAGCTTAAATAAAGGTCAGAAAGTGTCCCCCAAATATCCCTTGTCAACAAAGTACATCGGGAGACTGAATTCTGTGACATTTTAAGTAATTTGATGTGAATTTAAATTTGTATTCCTCTGCAGTGACTTCACTTCAAACATTGACTGACTGTGGGGAGAAAAGATGTCTGGGCACCTAACACTTTGGAACACGTTGGTTCTCTCAGGAGGTGACACCAGGATCCAGGGACGAAATCTTGGCCCATTTGACCTAGGACACTACAAGTTGTTCCAGGACTGGCCAAGGCCAAGAGCAAACCTAAACCAGGGAAAACAGAAGGACTCCCTACGGTGATGGCACTTCCAAAGCATCCAGCGCCCATCTTCTGGAATGTCTGTGCCCAGGGAGGTAGACAGGGCATGCCTGTTATTGTCTCCATTGTCCCCTCAGATGAGAAAATGCAAGTTCGAAGAGCTTAGTGACTTTCTTAGGGTCTCATAACCTGGGGCCTCTTGCTTCAGATTTCAGGCTTCTCTCACTTTCCTAAATGTGATCCCAAATTCCAACGAAGCACGAAGAACTCTGAGCTGGCATTCCACCTCTGCGGGGAAGGATTCAGATGAGTGTGGGCGGGTCGGCGACCGCCGCAGGTTCCCCGAAAGACCCTGACACTAAATCCTACTCTAGAATTGACACCCGACACCTGGACAGAAGCATCTTCTGAGATCTGGAGCCCGCCTGTCCCAGACTGGTTGCTTGTCTGAGCAGGCGAAGGTGAGGGAGGGCGTTTGCCCCAGAGTGTTTGCCACAGAGAGAGCAGTTGCCCTGCCCATAGGTCCAGGTGTGGTCCATGAAAACTAGCCCTGGGAACTGTCATTCTAGAGGCCTCTCAGGGGAGCCGATGACCAGGCAGGCTTGAGAACCACATCTCAACAATGTGGTTCCTGAGGACAGGAACCAGGTCTTAGTCCTCTTGCCCAGCACGGTGTATGACATTTGGTGCCCTCAAGACTAGCCTACTGAACAAAAGAACAAACAAACGTTGAATAAAATACCTGACTGTGAGTCTTGGCTCTGTCGCCTGAAGGCTGTGTGACAGTGAGCAAACCCCCTGAGCTCTCTGTAGTATAGCTTCTCAGTAAGGTGAACTTGGCCTTTTGGGCTTGTAAGGAATAAATGAACTATAAAGCAAGTGAGAGAGCCTGATAAATGAAAATGCACTAAAAAAGGTAAAACTTCAAGAAGAAGCAGTGCTAACATTAAAAACCTGTTTCTTGATCACCTGTTATTACTCCTGCTACACAGTCTCTCTACCAGCTTCACACCATAGCTTCACACCGAGTTATGGTCTCCAGCCCCAACCTAATAGGCACTGGGGTGATGGTGGGGGTGCGAGGAGGGAGAAAGATAAATCAGCCTCAAGTCACTGACCTCTCTCTCTTTTTTTCAAAGATTTTATGTATTTATTTTTAGAGAGGGGAAGGAGGGGAGAAAGAGAGGGAGAGAAACATCAATGTGTGGTTGCCTCTCGCGTGCCCTCGACTGGGGGCCTGGCCTACAACCCAGGCATGTGCCCTGACTGGGAATCGAACCGGAGACCCTTTGGTTCTCAGGCTGATGCTCAATCCACTGAGCCATACCAGCCAGGGCTCTCTTTTACATGGAAGCGGCAACAGTCCTAAAAATGTATTTGCAATTAACAAGGCAACCCGGAGATTGCCCATCTCACACCCTGGTAACCAGAACAATGGCCGAGTGTGGGAAAGCTGTGTGCGTGTGCACACGCGAGTGCACAAACCAGGGAGGAGTGAGGTGATCCAGCTGTTGGGGCACTGTGCACACCAAAGGCAATTGAGAGACAAGATCTATTTTCCTTCCCGTTCGAAACAGGAAGTGGGCCTTTGTGTGTGTGTGTGTGTGTGTGTGTGTGTGTGTGTGTGTGTGTTAAACCAGGGATCAGTAAGCTACAACCCCTGGGCCAGATCTGGCCTCTAGACTATTTTTGCACAGTGCATAAGCTAAGAATGGCTTTTATATTTTTAAGTGGTTAAAAAATTCAAAAGAAGACTATTTTATGACATGTTAAAAGTTACATGAAACTCAAATGCCAATGTCTATAAAATAAAGTTTAATTGGCACATGGTCCACTCCTTTATTTACATGCTGTCTGCAGCTGGTTTCACAATTGGAACAGAGCTACAGCAGGGACCGCGTGGTCCCCAAAGCCTGAACTATTTCCTATTGGGCCCTCTACAGAAAAAAGTTTGCCCACCCCTGATCTTGGCCTCCCCTTCAACAAACTTTCAAAGAGAGTGGCCTGTGCCAGGCTCCGGGCTCATCGCCGGGCACACTGATGAATGAAGTACCTCTGTCTTTGTGGGGGCCAGGGTCTAGCAGAAGAGCACACAGGCTGAACCCGGAGTCCTGTGTGGTCCCAGAGATGCCAGATCCATCCTGGGACCCCCGGTTTGTATAGGGATTCCAGTGCGGGGCAATGTGGCCCCTGCAAGGGGCCCTAGTCATTCGCGATCCCACTGAGGGCACAATTCCAAGGGGTGCACGCTGGTCCCTTGAGGCATGTCCAGGGGTGCCCCCCGGGGCTGGGTATGGGCTGGCTCTCCCATCCAACTGCCACACTGCACCAGCCTGTTCCGACTGGCTCTTTGCAAACAGGTGTGAGGAGATCCAGTCACGGTAGGTTGAAGTCCCTCGAGCCAAATCTCCAACAGTCCGTGAGGCACCTGCCCTCTGTGTGTAGCTGTGTCCCCTGTTCTCTTAGTGGATTGTTTTATTGTTGCACTATTACTGTTTTATGGTGGGTACTGCCTGCAATCTGTCTCTCCCTCTTGCTACTATTCCAGCCTCAGGATAGGTAATGTCTCCGTCCCTGGGTGGACTCACCAAGTCTCTCCTGATGTCATGTTTGGTCAGCTGCTTCTCACAGGGTGCAGAACAGAACGAACGACATTCAGCACCGAGCACAAAGTGGTAGCAACAAAGTAGTGCATGCTAAAATAATCTTCAAAATGCCAGTAGCCTGAGTGCTGGCCTGTTTGCTGCAGAACTAGAGGATCTCTCAGCTAAGTGCGAGGGAGAAAGTCTAAACCTAAAAGTAATACAGGCCAAGGGGTTCTGCTCCTTTCAATGTCCAGGGCACTCACGGGGCTGTTCTAGTGGGTTTGATGAGCTGAGCTCAAAGGTTATGGGTAGAGCTAACTTGGGGTTTGAAAGTGAGACTTAAAGGTAACTAAGGAAGTAAAAGCAACTGCTCTTGCTGCTGGAGAGCAGGGGCATGCGACGGTCCAGGGAAAGTCCCCGGAGCCCTGACTGGCAAGGAAAGAAGGAAGGAGAGAAAGAGATCATGTGAAGCAACCCTGTTATGGAAATGAATTCTGGTCTAATCATACGAGGGCTCAATATGGAGGGTGAAGAATACACGCATCAAGGGAGGAAGACTGTTATGAAAAGGGAATGGGGCGCTTGTGTGGCAGGATAGTAAGAAGCCAAAAAAACCCCTTGGCAAGCAGAATGGGGAAACTGAGACCGGGAGCTGATTCAAACTGGCCTCTTGCAGCACGCTGACTCACCTGCCTCTTTCTCCCTTGCACAGCCACTCCCTGGAGTATTAAGCCCGCAGGACAATGGGGTTATGACCAAAATCCAATAACCTTAGAAACAAAGCCTCAGGTCTATTGACCACAGGGACAGAGTTTCAGTCAAACTAGAACTAACATCTAGGCTTCAGCTGTGTTTCAGCTCCAGGCCCAGACAAATAGCAACACCTGTTGAAGTGACGCCATGGCTGGTGTCAGGACCACATGCAATGGCCGATGACCCCCTGCCCTGGTGCCGACCAATCAGTAGAGACCATGAACCTGACCCTATACACTCATTTTGATGAATCAGTGTATCAGAGGACACACTTGGAAAGTTGATGAATATTCTGTTGAGATCTTCCCCTGAAACCGCCCCTAAAATTCTTGCCTTTAGGAAACATAAAAACCCTTAAGACAAAAGACCCAGTGTGTGCTCTCTCTCTAGCACATGCCACACCTTTCTTCTTCAGGTGTGTATCTTTGCTTTCTTCCTCCTAAGCTCTAAGGGCCCTTCTCTGTAACTTGTTTCCTGAGTCCATGGAGCCCAGTTGGCTCTCTTCTTCTGTCTCTGTGACTTTCTTTCTAAAAGGCCAAGGTAACCTGACTTGGGCTGGTGAACACACAATACAATATACGGCTAATGTATTATAGATTGTACCCCTGAAACCTATATAATTTTATTAACCAATGTCACCCCAATAAAATCAATAAAAAATAAAAGAGAAAAACAAAGTGGATTATAGACCTAAATGTAACACACACAGGCACAAAATCGCTAGAATGAAACATAACTTCATGACCTTGGGATGGGCAAAGAGTCCTTGGACAGAATATAAAAAGCATGAGCCATTAAAAACGTAAGCTGGATATCATCAAAATTTAAAATTTCAGCTCCTGAAAAGATACCGTCAAGAAAATGAATAGACAAGCCATGGACTGGAAAAAAATACTCACAGCACATATATCTGACAAAGAACCGGTATCCAAACAGCATAAGAAATGCTTCCAAATCAACAATAAAAACACAAACAACCCAATTAAAAGTGGCAGAAGACTTGGGAAGATGCTTCACAAAAGGTACCTGAATGGCCAATAAATCCACAACAAAAGGTGTTAAAAAAACAAAAAGTAAAAGGCCAAGACAGGTCTCTAAGCAGCCCGCTCTAATCTCTTCAAGTGTACTTTTGTTTTGCATGCTAAATAAATTTACCTCTTGCACGAGGGTCCTTGGCTCTGAATTCTTTCTTTGCCGAACTCAAGGACTGAGAGCCCACACTGCCAGTAATGCTTGTGTTGGCAGGGGGCCACTCAGAATGAAATTTGTCATCTCATGTGGAGAGTTCAAATGAGCTATGAAATTTTAGAAACGGGTGAAAGATTTTGATGGGGTGAGAGGAGGCAGCACTCTGGGCTCTGGAACTTGCTCCTTTGCACCTGCTTTCAGGGCCCGTGTTGTCCTGCTGCGCTGCAAAGGGTCCCTGGTGTAATGGGTGGTGAGGGAGTGGCTGGGTTTACACCAGGGCCTCCCTCTGTGAGGTCCGAGGCCAGGCTGGTAGCCTGAAAGAAAGGGTCCACACTGGGACAGACCACTTGACACTGGAGGACCCTGAGGAAGTCCCAAGTGCATTGGTGCCTTCACCATTACTATACCTCACTTTCTAGAAAATTACATATGAACAAAATGTATATCATTCTAATCAAAATACAAGTGCACTCATGGAAATCACATGTGCAACTTTCATTTGTAGGGTGCTTTACCATGGTAGTAGCTATTCTCAATGGCACGATCTTCCCTTAGTCTCTGTAACAGTCGTGGGAAGTGGCTGTTACCGTTTTGCTTGCCCACAGATACGGGCAGTGAGACTGGACGTGAGTGTGCTGCCTTGCATAACAGTAAGTCCTCAGGTGGGAAAGCTCTAGGTAAGTGCAGGGGTTTAACAGCATTGTCAGCGGTTCTGGTTCTTTCTCCTTTTCCACTCTGCCATCCTCACCTCTCAGCCTCGTCCCAGGCTGTCGTCATGAGTCAGAACTTGGCTGCCACATGTTGACCCCACAAAACCCAGCAGCATAAAGGGACTGTCTTCATTGAGCTTATTTTTAAGACTGAGGAAATCTTCGCTAGAAACCCTTCCCTGCAGACTTCTCCTGGCACATTGGCCGGAATAGGGTTATATGTCAGCTCCTAATGAAACCACTAGAGTGGGGAATGCATGATGGGAATGGGCATGGATGAAACCCACCAACTGGTTTCACTCTAAAATCATGACTACCGAGCAGCATCCCATAATTCCCTAGACTGGTGCTCCTCAATCCTGAGTGTGCCTCAGAGTCACCGTAGAGGGTTGTTAGAGCACGGATGGCTGGGCTGGTGTCCGAGTTTCAGATGCAGGAGTTCTAGAGCAGGGCCTGAGAACGTGCATGTCTGACAACTTCCCAGGGGACACCGAAGCGGTGGTCCCAGGACCATGCTCTGGGAAGCACTGCTCTGCAGTTGACTGTCCTACTGGCCTAGACAACACCATCGTCCTCTTTTTCCCTCGGACGCCAAGCACCTCCCTCCATTGGCTCCCCAATCTCAACGGACACTTTGTTGCGCATTTCAGGGGGACAGAAGACAGCCCGCTCCTGCGATCACATCTAACACGGCACCTGGGAATGCTGGGTTCCTTTTGGTTACTGTGAGGGAACGGCCGTGCCCCTTCTCAAGGCCAACCCTACACCTGTGCACTGACGTCATCGCCTCTCGTCTATCCCAGAACATGCCCCAAAAAACTGTTTCCCTTATCAGGAAACGTGCTCTGATATTTTCTATTCCAAAACAAACAAAAAAGACACAGCAACAAAACAATGAAAAGCAAATGATCTCAATTCTGCTTCCCTTTACAAAAAACAAAACCTCTGGAGAGCCCTACACCTGCTCTCCTCGCTTCCTTTTTTCCTTCTCTCTGGAACCTGGTCCCATCCCACTTTTGTTCACACATGTCCACTGAAGCTGCTCTTGTCAAGGTTAACAATGACTTTCTGGTCCTCAAAGCCAGTAGCGAAGCCTCAGTTCCCACCTTACTCAGCCCATTAGCAGCATATGACACACCTGTCGCTTCTCTCTTGGCACAGTCCCCATTGGCTCTGGCCACTGCTCTCTCTCGGATGTCCCTCCCTTCTGGGTGTTCCTTCTCAGGCTTTTTTTGCTGGGTTTTCTTTACGTCACTGGCCTCTGAAGGTTGCGGAGTCCTAGAGCTCAGACCTGTTTATCTACACCCCCGCTCTACGTAATTTCATCTAGTGTCAGGATCTTAAATGCCACCTACATGCCATGACTCCCAAATTTGTATCTCCAGCCTAGATCTCTCCACTGAATCACAGACCCCTGTGTCCCAGGGCCTACCTTCCGTCTCCCAACATATAATGAGC
The DNA here is from genome assembly GCA_004026545.1 of Mormoops blainvillei. Lineage (NCBI taxonomy): Eukaryota > Metazoa > Chordata > Mammalia > Chiroptera > Mormoopidae > Mormoops > Mormoops blainvillei. The sequence goes on from PVJD01005409.1 coordinate 14,131, forward strand.
GTGTCGACATTGGCACCTCCATACTGAGCTCCTGCTGCCCCCAGCCACACAGGCACGCACGCACGCACGCACGCACGCACGCAACAGGGCTCTTCCTCCTACTCACAGCAAATGGAGACTTCATTCTTCCAGGTCCTCACACCAAAAGCTCGGAGTCATCCTTGACCCCACTGTTTTCTCTCACACCACATCCCAACCATCAGCCTATACCACTGTGTCTACCTTCAAAATGTGTCTACGATCAAACCCCAGATCACAGCTTCTGCTGCCACCAGCCGTGTTCCAGGTCACTCTCACTTCCTGTCTCCACTACAAGGAAGGATCTGAACCAGTCTTCCCTTGCCTCTCTCTCCCCACCCATCATCCACTTCAACACAGCCAGCCAGGGTGACGCCATTAAAATGTAAATTACATCATGCCACTCTTCGGCTTGAAATCTCACCCAGAGCAAGGGCCAAGATCCTCACGAAGGCCTCCGAGGGCTCTGGCCCTGGATGCTTCTCTGACATCACCGCCTTCCCCCCTCTTGCACGTCTCTGCAACCACGCTGGCCTCCTTGCAGTTCCCCAGACGCATCAAGTGCAGGCTCACCTTTACACTTGCTGCAGAAATCTCTGGGTCTAGCTCCTTTGGGTTTCTGCTCAGATGTCCGCTGAAAGAAATGCTTCAGAAAGGCATCCTGACTTCCTAAATGACACAGGAACACCCCCCTATCTTCACTTCTACCCCAACGCTTTCTCTTCCCCTTAACCCACCTTGATTTTCAGCACATATTACCATCTGCTACATTATACATGTACCTGCTTATCATACGTCTCTCCTCCTAGAATGTATGCAGCATGAGGACAGGGAATGAGCCCATATCAGGCGCTCAGTAAAGTCTGTTGAAATAAGTGATGGAAAAAGGAGCTCCGATAGTAAACTAACCAATTGGCAACTAAGTTACCCTGTATTTTGCCGTGCATAATGCACACGTTTTTGCCCAAATTTTTTAGGGAAAAATAAGGGTGCATTATATATGGGTATTACTAATTCCATACCTATATAAATGTTTTTAATGCTTTCCTTTATGCTTCTGTGTTAAAAGTGTAGCTCTAGAAAACAATAATGATATCTGCAGGCAATATAGTACCCCGGAACACGATAATCGGTTTTGTTTCTAAACATAAATGAATAAATAAATAATTGAATTAAAATATTAAAACAGAAGATTTTTTTTCCCCTGAAAGCTTGAGCCAAAAACATGGGTGCACATTATACACGGCAAAACACAGTACACTTGGGACTCTGACAAGCCAGGTTAGGGCGGTCAGTACCAGAGAGCCCGATCCGCTCTGTATTTCCAGGCTGGGCTTCTGGAAGCTCAGAGCTTTGGGTCCAAGAACCAGACCCTGGACTACGTTACTCCTCTGTAGGTCATTCCTAGAGACCCAGCCAGCCAGGTCCTCCCACGGGGGCTCCATCTTTTCTCGGATTCTCCAGGTCCTGGGTCCTTAGTGTTTAAGGACCCTTGTGGCCAGCTCTTTACCAATGCGGGTAACTCCTCCCTGGTCGATCAAGTTCACAGCCATTCATCGCTGCACACCGTCTTTCTCAAAGCTGGCTGCACCCCCACGCGCCCACAGAGAAGCCTGCCAAGCCCCTCTCACGCTCTCCTCCCCGCCACAGGTAGAGCGCGCGCAGTCCAAACAGCCTGAGGAGCTGGACTAGATCATTCCGCTGACTGTGTCTGGTCGCAGCACAGCCACCTGTACCTCGACAAGAAAATGGATTATTCTAGCGGGCGCCCTCGCTCTTTCATTGCATTGGTGTGACTTTCTTCTGTGATGCGAGCCAACATTTTTCTCATCCCCAGACAATGATGTTCTTCGGTTAAAAATAGAAAAATACAGCATCCTGTGCAAATGGCAAGAATTTCCATGAGGAATTGTCTCGCTTGGAGCCTTGCCAGTGGGGATTTAACACATGCCTGAACGACCTGAAGTGACCTCCCAGGTGATTTTTTTCCCCTCTTCTATGAAAGACTGCATTTCAGGTTTGGGAACAGTCCAATAGATCATGAGATTGGCACAAAGAGACAGAGGCACCCGACTGGACACGAGGCAGGGTGCCGGCCTGGCCCCTGCTGCACCCCAACACTGAGAGCGATTAAATTGAACTAATTGGATTAGAAGGGAAGGCAAGGGGTCTGGGATGCTGGAAGGGGTCAGGAAGGCTTTTATTATCTTGCCAATGGCAATGCACGGGTGTCCGCGGGTTGGAACAAGCCACCTGAAAATAAGGCGAATTCCAAACCCACTGGGTAAAATCTTGGCAGAATGGATCATTAATTCTATACCCCCTTTGGGCAAGAAACTAAGAGCCAGTTGGGAACATTTAGTTTTAAGCAGGTAGCAGAGCTGTGCGAAAGAGGTAATCAACATCCAAATTCAAAATCACAGGTTCACCCTGTCTGGAATTTGGCCAAATGCTGTACAAATGGCCTGGGGTCACTGATTGGTAGGCATGAAGGAAAGAAGAGTAAACTAGTAGGTACTCCTGAGAGTTAAGTGATCAGGGTTTGTTCTCCTTTATTTGTGCTGGACTTGGGCATTTCAACATTTTTTAATAGCTGTAGGACTAGTCACAGCTAAAAGTGCTTCATAAACTGCAAAAGGCTAAAAAAAAAAAAGCTGTTGTAAATTTTGTTTTCTAGCTGCTATTATCCAAATTCACAGTTTACATATTAAAGTGCTCAGGTGAGTTCCTGTGCTTCCTACACCTTAGCTACCCAGGTGAGGTGTTATTGCTGCTCTGCCTGGGGACCTTGCTCATCTCACCAGACTATCGAGGCTCAGGTGTCCAGGAGGAATTAATACTCAGGATTTGGCTCAAGAGCAGAGCTTGTCATACTATACTGTCACCTTCAAATCACCCGGGCAACCTTGCTAAAATACGGATTCTGATTCAGTAGGTCTGGGGTGCAGCCCGAGACCCTGCATTTCTAACTAGCGCCCAGGCGTTACCAAAGCCGCGGGTCCAGGGGCCACTCTGAGTAGCAGGGCTCTGAGCTATGCAGTCTGCAGCCTCGGTTCTCTTTTCGGTGATGGAATTTGCAGGGAGATGGAGTCAGGGTGCAAGTGGTTAGGTCGCCTGTCTGGCACAGTGGTTCTCAAAGTGTGGTCCCGGGACTAACAGCACAGACATCAGCTGGGACCTTGTCGGAGATGCTGATTCTTGGGCTCCATCCCCCAAGGCAGAAACTCTGGGTCAGGGGAGTAATCTGTGTTTTGATAAGCCTTCCGTGGGCTTCTGATGCTCACTGGCATTTGAGAAGCACTGTGTCAACACCTTAAAATCACCTAGGGAGTTTTAAAAAAAAATCGAGACCTGGGTCCCATCCCTCAGAATCTAACCTGGTCATTCTGGGGCGGAGCCCAGGTGTCAGAAGAGGTAAGGCTTCCGTGGAGATTGCCATGGGCAGCGGGTGCTGAGAGCCGCTCTCCTAGGACAGAAAGCTGATCCTGCTCATATAGGGGGACAGCTCGTTGGAGAGCACCTCTGTACCCATGGGGGGCTGGCTGCAGGTCTCGGTGTCAGCCTGAGCAGTGTGCACCTTGGCTCTCCAGGGTGACTGGGACACAGAGTGCAGATGACACAGAAGTAAGTTCTCACCCCTCACCCTGACACTCACCTGCTCCCTGGCTAGCCTGTGTCTCACCCTTTGCTTACAACGTGCTTTGACTGAAACGCCCTCCTGCTACACTGTCACCAGTCAAAAGTTTCACCCATCCTTCAAGGCCCATATCAAACCCAGGCCTTCAGAAGCCCCTCCCTAAAATTCTTTGCTAGAGAAGAGTTATCCTTCCATAGAATTTTTATGGCATGTGGTTTGCATCTTTTTTTTTTTTTTAACCCAGACTGAGGTTATTCCTTGACTCTTCCCATCCACTGAATTGTAAATTCTTGGCCACCAAGAACTGCATGACACTGCACTGTGTCTCTCTTCGGTGTCTAGTGCCATGCTATGGACCTCATAGGCATTCAGTAAATATATTCTTGATTCTGGGGTCAGAACACATGGGTCCGAGGCTTGTCTTTGCCGTTGGTGGGTGTGTTGCCCAGGTTGTTAGGTCGCTCTAGCCTCGTTCACCTTCTCCATAAAATTAGCACATTGAACTAGATGATCTTTAGGGTCCCTTCCAAATCACAGATTCAGTGATTCCATGTAGTCTATTTTTGTCCCTGCAGAAATTAGTCTAAGTGTGGTAGGCAGTTAGACAGGCATGAGTGGAGCAAGGACAATAGGCCAGGTACAGAAGGTCACCAGGGCAGAAAGCCCCAGGGGGCTAGCAAAGGGCAAACCTGGGCTGGGACCTGGTCCCCGGGGTGACCTTTTCTCCCCTAGCATATTGCTGGGCATGCAGTTTAGAGCCCCTGACATTTCAAATCGCCGGTCATGCAGTTCAGACCCTCCCCGACCTTTCGTCCCCCACACGTTGCTAGTCATGTAGGTTAGACCCCCTTAGACAGGCAAAGAACAAGAGGGTGGAGAACAGCCCTTAAGCACTTAGCCCCCAGGACAATGAGGTTCTGACCCGCATCAAATGCATGTGGACCTCAGTTGGGTTTCAGCTCCAGGCCCAGAAAAGCAGCAAAACCAGACAAGTGATGCCATGGCCGTCTCAGGGCCAGCTGCACTGACTGATGACCCCCTTCTCTGGTACCAACCAATCAGTAGAGTCCACGGGGACACAACTGGAAAACTGGTGAAAATCTATAGAGATCCTCCCCTGAGACCCCTAGATAAAACTCCTCAGGACTAAGGACCCAGTATTCTCATTCTCTCATTCTCTTTCTCTTTCTCTCTCTCTCTCTCTCTCTCTCTCTCTCTCTCTCCTTTCCTCTCTCTTTCCCTCTCTCACTCCCTCTCTTCCTCCTCCTCCCCGTTCCCTCCACCACCCCCAGCTTGTCCATGCCTTTCCCCACACTCTTCTCTGAGGTGCGTTTTCCTGGTCTCTCTTTCTCCTAAGCCCCAAGGGCCCTTCTTTTGCCTCTGTAACTTGTTTCCTGAGCCCATTTATTCTACGGCTTATGCTTCTACCCCTGTGACTTTCTTTTATAATTTGAGCCTTAGGGGGACTATGTGGAGAGGCCTTGAGTCTACATGTAGAAGGAGGGGCCCATGGAGTTCAGCTTGACAGCCATCCCTGCCAAGGAGTCAAGGGTGTGAGTAAAACTGTGTTGGACCCTCCAGATTGGCCCCACCACTAGCTGAATACCACGGAGCAATCCCAGTCAATGTCGCCCAGAGCTGGAGAATCGCCCAGCTGAGCCCTGCCCTCACTCCCAATGTACAAATCACAACACATAGTAAAACGATTGCTACTTAAGTCACCGCGTTTGAGGTAGCCCGTTACACAGAAATAGATAACCAGAACATTGGGCAAATAGCATTATTCTTGCAAGTGAAATTCTATGCCATTTAACCTGCAAACACTTGATACATATCAGAGAAAATATATATGCAAATACACCCACAGATTAATAGGGGCTTATGGAAGTGCATGACATTTTGTGCCAGTGCCACTGATTTTGATTTCTTGAGTCTATTAAATTACCTGTGGATACATTTCTAGAGGAAAATGCACAGCCACTAAAAACAAGTACCTACGTGACAGTTGTGCTCAAGGCCCATGAGCTAGCACCAGGTGCAATGTCGGGACTTGCTAAGTGGGTGTAGGAGGAGCTGAGGAATTGTAATGAAGGCTCTAGAAGGTGGAACTCTTACACAAAGAGGACTTCATCTGGTCCTGAGCACAGTGTGGCCATTTCCTGGGGTGAAATGTTCAGGCTGGGAGAGGTTTGCAATTTGAAAGGGGGAGTTTTGTTTCCTCCTCTCCCCAGCTACTTTAAACCTCCTCTGATCCCAGGGGAGCTTTTCAGTGCAGCACAATATGGACACTTTCAGAATCACAGCCTCTTTTTCTGAAAGTGTTTCCTATGTAAATGCTGCATGAGAGAAATTTCCCTCTGCTTTACACTTTCATTCTGCGTTTCAAACCTGCGAAATAGAAACACAGAGAAAGACACCTTGAAAATACTTTGAGTTTCATCTGTTTTCCATTTTTCCCTCAGGTTCCCACTTTTTTTCAAATCCTTGTTCTTTAAGTTAAGCATATTTTAAAATCATCCTCTATTGGACTGGGAAAGAAAAGGAAAGAAAAGAAAAGAAAAATGGTGATTCCTGTCCATTTAGGCTGCCCGAATACACCAAGACATACAAAACGCTTCACAAGGATCCAATAGCCCTCGATACACCACAGTTAAGTCAGGTGGGCCCAGAGCAGAGCAGTCACAAACCCAAGGGGTCGTGGTTTTGATTCCTGGTCAGGGCACATGTCTAGGTTGCAGTTCGTCCCTGGTTGTGATGCCTACAAGAGGAAAACAATCGATGTTTCTCTCTCATATCAATGTTTCTCTCCTCTCCCCCCACACTTTCCCTCTCTCTAAAACCAATAAGCATGTTCTCTGGTCAGGATAATAAAAATATAATAATTAAAGAGGCCCCACCTGAGGCCTCTGTGCCCACTACCCCATGCCACAGTGCTTCTGGGGGCAGCCGGAGGAAAGGAAGAAAAAGGGTTGCTCCATGGGTCTCTTTCAGGAAGGTTTTCTTTCTTTTTTTTTTTTTTCCTGACTCCCTTCCACTTCCCCAACCCTGCCCTCAGGGAGAACTGGACAGGTCCTTAGTGTCTGTAGCCCGCCCACATCGGACTACCACTCAACACCTTACTGTACTGATTTGTACAGTCTATTCCCACTTGGAAACGCACAGCAAAAATAATAGCTATAGAAGAATATATGAAAAAATGAATATGTTGGGAACACAGGGAGAAATAATAGTTAAAGAATAAAAAGATGAACTTCCGGCCAAGATGGAGGCATAGGTAGATATACTTCACTTCCTTGCACAACCAAAGGAAGGACAACAACCAATTTAAAAACAAAAAACAAGAACTTCCAGAAAATCAAACTGGATGGAAGTCCAACAACCAAGGAGTTTAAGAAGAAGCATTCATCTAGATTGGTAGGAGGGGCTGAGATGGGTAGCCAGGGCAGAGAGGGCGTGCAGCAAGGTAGCGGACCAGATGGGTGAGGCAGCAGTTGGTGGAACGGGTGTTTCCACATTCATGTGTGGATACAGCTGGGGAGTCAGGCAGACCACACAACACAGGGTTCCAGCATGGGGAAATAAATCCTCAAAACCTCTGGCTATAAAAACTGGTGGGGGTTGTGGAGGTGGAAAAAACTCCCAACCTCACAGGAGGGGCCCTTGGGGTCCTAGAATGTACACAAACCCACCCACCCAGCAATCAGCACGAGAAGGGCTCAATTTGCTTGTGAGTAGTGGGGGAAGTGACTGAAAGTGGGGTGAGAACTGAGCAAGTAGCATTGTTCCTTCTCTGACCCCTTCCCCACATAGAGCAATACAACGAAGTGATACCTAAGGCTCCACCTCTTGCAACATAACAGGTGCGCCGAGACAAAGATATATGACCCAAATGAAAGAACAGATCAAAACTCCAGAAAAAAATAAGTGATGAGGAGATAACCAACCTGTCAGATGCAGAGTTCAAAACACTGGTAATCAGGATAATCACAGACATGATTGAATATAGATGCAAAATAAAGAAAGAAGTGAAGGCTATACAAAGTGAAATAAAGCAAAATATACAGGGAACCAATGGTGAAGGGAAGGAAACTGGACTCACATCAATGATATGGAACAGAAGGAAGAAATAAACATTCAACTGAAACAGAATGAAGAAACAAGAATTCAAAAAAATGAAGAGAGGTTGAGGAACCTCTGGGACAACATTAAATGTTCCAACATCTGAATCACAGAGGTGCCAGAAGAAGAGGAAGAGCAAGAAATTGAAAACTTATTTGAAAAAATAATGAAGGAAAACTTCCCTGATCTGGCGAAGGAAATAGACATGCAAGTCCAGGAAGCTCAGAGAGTCCCAAAGAAGTTGGACCCAAGGAGGAACACACCAAGACACATCATAATTAAACTACCCAAGACTAAAGAGAAGGAGAGAATCTTAAAAGCAGCGAGAGAAAAGGAGAGAGTTATCTACAAAGGAGTTCCCATAAGACTATCAGCTGATTTCTCAAAAGAAACCTTACAGGCAAGAAACCTTACTGGCAAGAAGTATTCAAAGTCATGAAAGGCAAGGACCTACATCCAAGATTATTCTATCCAGCAAAGCTATCATTTAGAATGGAAGGGCAGATAAAGTGCTTCCCAGATAAGGCCAAGTTAAAAGAGTTCATCATCACCCAGTCCTTATTATACAAACTGTTAAAGGGAGTAATCTAAGAAAAAGAAGATGATCAAAACTAGGAACAGTAAAATGACAACAAACTCACAACTATCAACAACTGTACCTAAAAAAACAAAAACAAAAACAAACTAGGCAAACAACTAGAACAGGAACAGAATCACAGAAATGGAGATCACATGGAGGGTTATCAGCGGGGAGGGGAAGGGGGAGGATGGGGGAAAAGGTAGGGGGAGTAAGCAGCATAATTGGTAGGTACAAAATAGACAGGGGTGGTTAAGAATAGTATAGGAAAGGGAGGAGCCAAGGAGCTTATATTTACGGTCCATGGACATGAACTAAGGTGGGAGAAGAGTGCTGGGTGGTGCAGGGCAGAGGGGGATAAAGGGGAGAAAGAAATGGGACAACTGTAATAGCATAATCAATAAAATATACAAAAAAATTAAAACATGCTTAATGAATGAATAACTGAATGAATGAGTTTGAATTCCAACTCAGATACTTAGCAGAAGCATCTCCTCAAGCAAGTTTTCATCTCTAAGACCCCGGTTTCCCTTTCTGAGGTGTAGAGAACAGCGACCACCCCATGGGTTGTTGTGAGGTGTAAGCGGGTGGGGGTAGCATTTGTGAAGCACGTGGAGGAATGTGCCAAGCATGCAGAACATTCTCACCAAGGCTTGTTCTCTCCTCTTCTCCAGACCCACCCACTTCCTATAGCTGTGGCGGCTGGGAGGACAGCAGGCCTTCCCTGCGTGCCGTGGGGGTTCCTGTGGCCTCCACACTTTTGCATTACTTAAGTCAATTTTCTTTACAACTTGTCCTTGAACTTGAGGTCCAGGTTCTACCTAAAAGGCACATCTTGGGGAGGGAGGAGAAGGTGAACACTGCAGGCCACTGTCAGTCCCTGGAACCTCCATGTGAAATAGTCCTAGGTCCTCCTCGCAGGACACACTGGCGAAGGGAGGCCCAGAGGGCAAAGGGTACCTGAGGCAGGCCTAGGGGCGGGATAAGGGGACAGAGGGTGAGGGGGATAGTGTCAATGCTGGGACCCCAAAGGAAAGAATCAGGAGGGGCTGACTGGTGTATAAGAGACTATTGCAAAGTTGGAGGTCAGGGTTCAAATCTGCGCTCTTCCTGCTGTCGCCAGTGTGGCTGTAAGCAAGTCACTTACCCTGTTAGAATGGTAGTTTTCTGATCTGTAAAATGGAGCTAATACTAGCTAATGTACAGGCTGACTCTGGGGGTTAAGTGAGGCAATATATATAAAATGCTCAGAGGATGCTCGGTGCTCACCCACCAGACACTGTGGGTGTGGGGCGAGGACCCTGCAGTGCTGGGCGGCCCCACCACGTAAGTAGGTTACGTCCCATCTAGGCCGTGGTTATTATTTCCCCTTCCTTGCCTCAATTTCTCAGGCTCTGCTCTTTGCCTGGGGCCAGCGGTGACCACGGTGACAGCCATCTAAATTAATGATGGGAGAGTGCAGCTCCTCCATCCTCAAACCCCAAACCAGAGCCCGGAGCGAGAACAACCATGATCTGTCATTCTAGCGAGGCAGCCAGCCTCAGCCCCAGCTCCGGGTGAAAACAATCCGCTGAAGGCTGGAAACACCAGCAGGTGGGAGGCAAGTCAGCGGACGGGGCGGGGACCCGCTGGGCGTGGGGGTGGCCAGGGCAGCGGCCGGCAGGAGGCGTGGGCCAGGCGGCTGGGTGCTCAGGGCGCCGGCGGGGCCCCCATCCGCAGCCCAGACTCCCGGGTCCCAGCGACGAGCTCTGGCCCCTTTGTTTTTCTCCGCGGCAGCTTCCTTGTCCTCCCAGCCCCTCCCACCTCTCCTGCGCCCCCTCTCCAGGTGCTGAAGCGGGGGACAGCGCCCTCCCGCAGCGAAGTGGGGGACAGGGAGCTCGGGAGCGCCAGAGAGGCGCTGCCTTTGTGGTCCTCTGCCCTGCCCCCTTCCCCTGGCTCCTCCTCCTTTTCCTTTCCCTTTTCTCTCCTTTCTCCTCCGCCCTTCTCCTTCCCCTTCCTCTCCCCTCACCCCTGCAGCCTACCCCAGTCTGGAACAGACTGGACCTCCCCAGGAGAAGGCTGGTGTCCCCGCCCTCAGGCCTAGCACCCTGCTGATCTTTTCTCGCTTTGCAGTGAGAAGGAGCAGGGACGACGGCTCCGCAGCGGGCCCTGTCTGGTGGGGCCCAGGGGGTCTGCGTGTGCCCGGGCCGTGTGCCCGGGCCGTGCCCCTGTGCGTCCCACAGTGGGGCACTGCCTTGAGTGCTCAGCCTAGGCTGGTCCCCAGGCCCTGTAAGCCAGACTCCGTGGTCCCAAGACACCACCTCGAGAGCCACGAGCTGGGGAAAAAGAAAGATGTAAAAAGCAAAGCCACCTCCCGAGTCTCCACTTGCCTCTAGCTGCAGAAATACTCCAACAGGGCTCAGGCTGTCCGTGCAGCCCATTTGGGGGCGGGGGCAGGAGTGTGGGCAGCCTCAGGGCTGGGGCTGGTGGGGGCTCCTCACACTAAGCCTGCAGGTCCTTCCCCCAAGGCCAGCCCAGAGCCCAGCGGAGCACCATCCAGATTCAATCCGGTGCCCTGAGGCCTCTGACATGTCCTCTGTGGGGTGGGCTGCACTATAGGTCAGTTGCTTTTGGAAAGAAGGAATCGTGGTCTGAATTGTGGTGGAAAGTTCTTAAAACCTCATTAAGGTTTATTTTTAGAGCCCACGTCTGCTGACCTTATCACCAGAGACAAATTCTAGCGGGTCTCCGTTCTGCTGACCTTTAAGAAGAGACCCCTGCGGGAACAGGTCTCCCTGTGCCGCAACCCTCTCCTACCTGGACAGGGAGGGAGCCCTGGGCTGGGCCACCAGCATCCTGGATGCACCCCACGATGCCAGGGCAGTGGGACTCCTTTCCAGGTGTGAAGGCATTGCTCCTCCCTCCTTCCAAGACTAGAAACCACAAAAGACAAGCCTCCTTACCCCCTGACCCCATCTCCATGCCCAGAGGACCCTGAGGAAAGGCCAGATTGACCTCTGGGACAGTCTCATGATAGCAAACCATTACTGAGAGCTTTCTACATGCCAGACACTGTTGCAAGTGCTTTACATACAGTAACTCATTTAATTCTCACCGTAACCGTATTCCAGTCCCATTTTACAGATTAAAAATGGAGGCACAGAGGGCTTAAGCAATTTGTCCAAAGTCAATTTGTCCAGAGCTCTCTGATTGTTTTTATCATCATAAGAGAGTCCCTACCTAGAGGCACCCCACTTCAGCCCTACCGGGCAAAGGGCATGATGGGGCGGGCGCTGGGGCCAGGTGCTGAGGACAGGGGAAGGAAACAAGGTGCCGAGCAGGAGGACACAGGAGGCAGGACAGCATGTCTGCTGCAGAGGGAGTGACTCTGCATCGTCATCTCGGGGCCGTGCCAAGAGCTGCCTCTCCCTGCCAGGCTGCCAAACCCATCTCCCTGCCTCTTGAACTGCTAACTCTTCTAAGAGCCCACCAGCAGTTTAGCGTCTCCCTGTGCATCAGACTCCCAACAGTCCCAGGTTCCAACAGTCCCATAGTCCCCAGTTCACCCAGCTTTGCAGGACGATGTGGAGGCTGAGTGAAATCCCCAGAGACCCAGATGGGAGCCTGGAGCCCTCTGAGAGTGATGCTACTCCCCATTCGGAAACAATTAGAGGCAGAACGACTGGAAGGGAGAGCCCTCCCCCATGTGTTGTGCCTGCCTGGGGTTGGGGGGAAGCTCTGGTCAGAAGGATGGTGGTGGGGTGCAGAAAGTCATGGGCACAGCCCCGCCATGGCTCTGGGGACCCCTGGCACTGTCTTTCTTTGGCTCAAAAACTATCTGAACCAAATATTTGTCAGTTCCCTTCTGATGTGGCCCGGGGTCGGTCCACGCGACCGGAGCAGAGCCGGAGAGGAGGGCAGAAAGCAATATGAGCAGAATACAAGTGGGGGAGGCTAGAGGGGCTGTTCTCTGCAGGACGAAGTCAGGTTCTTAAAGAACCAATCTGCCCCCATCTGAAGGCAGGGCCTGGGCCACCTTAGAACATCGCTGGGGAGCCTTAGAGAAGCAAAGGTGGAACGCCAGGCGGCTAGAAGCCACGACTGTGCTGAGGGCCACTAGAAACATGTGCCCATGCACACACATGTGGCTACACAGCTGTATACCTCTGGCCTATCCTCTTTCACAAATACTTTGACATACTTTATGCTCATACTGGTACATGCCCATATTTAGACATAAGCCCTGACACACACCCACACACCACCACCACCAACCCAGTGAAGCACACTTTCATGACATGCACATTTGTTCCCTTACGCCCACAGATGGGCCCAGACCCAGAGATACACCGTGACAGACGCCAAGACGTCAACGGGGCATTCCTGGGGAGGGTCCTGGCGGCCCACTGCTGGTCATGCCCAGACAGTTGGCCCCGCAGTGTCTGGTACCCGGTGCCACAGCTCAGCTGCTCAAATCCAGGCTGCTTCTGGGAAGCTCTGGGGATCCCAGGAATTGCTCTGGAGGTGTTGGACTTCCCATAGGAATTCCAGACATTCGCCCTGTGGGGGGCCCAGAAACTCTGGGAGCGTCCCGATGAGAAAGGACAGCTCTGACTGGAATGGCCTAGAGCTTCCATGGGTTCCTCCTCTCACCGGGGCAGTGGTCAGTGTTCCGCAGCTCCACAGCATCCACCAGCCTGGACACCAGGTGTCACGGTGCCCAGAGTTTGCTCTGTATGTAGATCCGCACAGACCTGGAGGCTGGACAGTGCAGGGTTGAAAGCACAAATTATGGAGTTAGACAGCCTGGGTTCAAACCTGTGCTCTGCCTCTCACCAGCTGTGTGACCCTGGGCACGTCGCTTAACCTCTCCAGGCCTCAGTTTCCTCAACTGTGAAATGAGAACAACCACAATGCCTACCTCCCAGGGCTACGGTCAGAATTAAACGAGTTCATGGGAGCCAAGTCTGAAACGGCCCTATACTCCAGGGTACTCCAAGGAGCGCAGTGAGCTGGTGAGAGGGCCTGAGGCCCAGGGGCAGGCGACAGGTGGCTGATGAGGAGAGGAGGGTGGGGTGGGGAGAGAGAAATGGTGTGGAAATGACCACAGGCCGGTGTCTCTGTGCTGTCAGCTCATATTATGGAGGGAAAATAAATAAGAGCATGGAACACAGTGTGCTCAGAACACAGGAACATTTTCTCATTATTGTATAATAATATGGAAGATAATGTCCTCCTTCTCAAAGCAGCCCCGAGCACTTAGAGGCTGAATAGTCAGAGCCCGGCTAGCGCAGGCCCTGGGCTGGGGCGCAGAGGCCACCAGCTGCCCATGCCGGGCTGCTCCCACAGTGGGGACGACAGAACCTGGGCCCAGGGCACCGGGGAGAGCCCCACCCTCAGGGATCCTGTCGCAGGTTTGCTGCACCGAGGCTGATCCGCACGGGCAGGCCACCGGCCATGGCGGTCACCATCAGCTTAGAAGCCACAGAAGGCGGGGCGCCCTCTCTAATCACTGCACAGTCAACAGGACAAAGGGGCGGGGGCTGGGGGAGGACGTGGCACAGGCCTGCCAGCTGCATGTTAGTGCTTACGCCCCACCGCCCTTGGGGGTTATGTCTGTATTCAAGAAGGCCCACGAGCTGGGGCGGGGGAACTAGAGGGAGGCTCCACAGATGGGGCAGGAAGAGAATCCCCTTCTGTCCAGCATGAGCCTTCGCTGCGTGTGGACTCCATTTCTGGGGCCTTCTGCCTCGGACTGAACTGCACATACGCAGAGAGAGGTTTTCCCCGCTTCGTGGGAAAAAGCGGAGCCCCACTGAAGGACTGCGCCAGTCCAAAGAAGCCTCAGAGAGACGATGACTTTGTGGGGTCGCTGAGGCGAAGAAAAGCTGAGCTGTCGAAGGTCAAGTGTGAGTCTGGTGCCGTGAAGGCTTGATACTTTCCTCCACTATTCAGCCATAGTTGGTATTTTCCTTTCGGGAGAACGAGAGAAGCATGTGCCTCCCAACTTTCCAGACCTCCTGCCCCCCTGGGCTCTCAGAGGCAAGCACTGGAGCTGGAAGCGGGCTCCTACGCGCCTTTGGTGAAGGATGGACGTCCCTTACCATCTCCTGAGTGCCCTGCAACTGGTACCAGGGAACCCATGGTCATAACACTTTGGGCCTGGATTTCTGCAAGGTCTAGGTCTCATACAGATGCCATAAGACAAGTAAGACCGCCGTCTTCCGGGTGCCCAGCTAGAGCCAGGCACGTAGTGGTGCTCACCACTGTTCCGGGCCTTCTTGTCGCTGATGCCACAATAAGAGCAAAGGGCCTGGCCGCAGTGGCAATCGCCAAGGTCGGCTGAGTGCTAGTTATGGGTTGGCCCGGTTCTGCTTTGTGTATTATCTCATTTAATGTTCTCAGCAACCCTGTTACACAGGTAGTCTTCTTCTTGATCACGGATGAGGAAGTTGAAGCACAGAAAGGTTATGTGCTGTACCTAAGGCCACACAGCTCTCAAGTGACGGAGCCAGTATTTGACCCCGGGTGAAGTCCAAGCACTTAGCTAGGAGACACCAGATCTTTTGGAACAGGCCTCACCCCCCTCTTCTGCTCCAGCTCCTGCCTGTCTCTCTCTCTCTCTCGTCCTGAATAATACCTACTTCTCTTTCCAGAGTCTCGTCACCACATTTGGGAAGGCTCCCCTGACCTGAACTCCCTAAGTCCCCAAGGCTGAGCTGCGTGCCCCGCTTTTGTGTCTCCATAGCAACACATGTACATGTGTACGGCCCCATCACTGCACACACTGCCCTTGCTATCATGGGGCATTCATTTTCCGTCCCACACAGAACTTGCTCCCTCAGCACAACAATGATGTCTCATTCATCACAGCCTTACGAGCTCCTGGCAGGATGGCTGGTACTCGGTCCTTGCTTGTTGAGTTGTGAACTTTACCTTTTTTTTTTTTCCTTTTTTTAAAAAATTGTCATTCAAGTCAAGTTGTCTCCATTTTCTTGCCAAACTTTCCCCTGCCCCACCTTCCCCCACCTCCCACCATCAATCCTTCCCCACCTTGGCTTTGTCCATGGGTCTTTTATACGTGTTCCTTGATGGCCCTTCCCCTTCTTTCTGCCCCCCGACATCTCTGTCCCCTCCGGTTAGTCAGTTTGTTCTTTATTTCCATGTCGCTGATTATATTTTGCTTGCTTGTTTGTTTTGTTGATTAGGTTCCACTTATAGGTGAGAGCATATGGTATCTGTCTTTCACCATCTGGCTTACTTCACTTAGCACAATGCTCTCTAGTTCCATCCATGGTGTCGCAAACAGTAGTGGCTCTTTCTTTCTGCTGCGTAGTATTCCGTTGTGTAAATGTACCATAGCTTTTTGATCCACATTTACTTTTGGGCAAGTAGTTTGCCTCCAACACTTGGCTATTATAAATTGTGCTGCTGTGAACATTGGGGTGCATAGGTTCTTTTGAATTGGTGTTTCTGGATTGTTAGGGTATGAGCTTTACCTTTAAAAGTAAATATAGACGTTGCAGACCACATGTAGAATCTATCAGTTCCTCCCCTCTTTTTCCTCCCAAACCTTTAAAAAACACAAAAATCATCCTTAGCACAAAGATCACATGAAATCAGGCTGTGGGTCAAAGTGTGCCGTGATTCATGGTTTGCCAGTTCCACTGTCACTGGGTGAGATTTCGCTGAACAAAAACTACCAGTCACACCAATTCTGTGTTTCTTGTGAGGGCCATACGGGCATTTCAAAATGGGGGAGGGGTGGGTGGGCGTTTTTGGTTGTCGCAGGGACTTGCAGGAGAGCTGAGCCACATGTGGTGCCAGAGCCCACGATGCTAACGGCCGGGGCAGCCCTGCAGGACTGCGACGGCGACTCACTGCACAGCACAGGCTGCACGAGGCTGCTTCTCTCTGGTTTCTGGTAGCAATGAAACGGCCTTGGGAATTCACCGAAAGAAAAGACACCAGAGAACCAGCCCCTTCCCGGATCCAGTTACTGAGGTAGTTAGGACAGGAGATGCGAGAACGCACGCTTAGAGGCAAGGCCCCCTCATGGATTCTTCATGGGACCCCTGGCACGGTGTCCGCACACGTCGGCCTCCATGTCTGTGAATCTCGCCCATCAGTGCTCCTGAGACTTGGCAGGGGGGCGCTACACCTCGAGACCTGCTGCAGCTCTCTTGTGTCTTCTGAGGTGTGCCCACGGCAGGGCTGGCCCTGAAGAGGTGGGTGATCACCTCAGGAGTCTGCAAGGCTCATGATCTGTCTTGAGTGGGCTCGATCCATCCGGGAGGCCTGTCCCCTGCCTCGTGTCGGGAGGCTCTAAGCCGCATGCCGGCGGGCTTCATTGAAAATGCACGGGCAGGCCGCGTAGTAGACAGGCATGGTTAGTGCACAACCCAGTCAGTCCAGAGCACCCTGTCGAAAGAGAGCACTTGACCCCCTTTCTACTCACTTCATCCCCGGTATACGTCTGGACGTGATGCCCACATCGCAGCTGAAGTAATGTAGGTAGAAATCTCAGGTACTCTCATCATGAAAACATCACGTATTAGTGTAAACCATTAGAGTGCTTGCACACACTTAGAAAAACGTGCCAAAAAGCCCAAAAGGGTTCAACCTTGCATTTGAATGGCTGTGATTGGTGTCCCCAAGGCCATAGAGAGACCTGTTAGAATTGGACGAAGAAGACGGAGTTTGAGGCTGCTCCCAGCCCGTCTCAGCAGTGGGTGAGCTCTTCCCTCATTTAGTACCTTCATTTTCCAGCCTGTTTTCTGGGTGTGATTTTGGTAACCCAAAAGAGAGGAGGCATGCTGAAGAGGCTTTACGGACTATAAAGCACCGTAACAATATAAAACCCCTTAGGATGTCTTGTTTTTAAATAAACCAGCCTGGTGCTTCCTACAAACTCTCTCAGCCTTGGAACTATTCTTCTTTAAAACAAACTTGTTATTTGTACAAGAAAGCCGGTCACAGCAACCTGTTGTTATGGGGTCAGATAATGAGGTACCAAGATTAGATCCGATTTCATAGTGCTATTTGGAAGTTCCAAGATAGGCTTTCAGGAAGCACTGGGATGGTTTATTCTGTCGTTCGTGAGTTCACGCCGTCCACGTGCATATCGAGGGTTCAACGTGTGACCAGCAGGGCTAGACGCTCCTCAGACCACTCACTTATGTCCCCACATCATAGCAACCCTGTGGGGTAAGTGTTACCTATTCCCTACAGAGGAGGAAACTGAGGCTTGGAGAGTTTAAGTGACTGACTAAGGAAATTCAACAAGAAATGAATGATTTCCTTTAAAAAAAAAAAAACATTTTCTATGAAATTAAATCTAGTTATTTTATCTTTGCTAGAAGAGGTAAAACAAGTATTTTCTTCTTGTAAAACCACCAATGTAGGCACAACCATTCCTCAGTAAAAGCCAAAATATGCAAGTATAAAATAAACTGAGGGAAAACGCAAATTCCAAAATTTCAGAAACATTGCTTTTAGTCTGGTTTTGTTGAAAGCAGACCCCACAAAACAATTTTTGAGGCAAAATAGGAAAGGAAGTAAAGTGCACATAAAAACTTCAGGAAGAGTGGAGAAGACTTGGCTACAAGGACTTGGAGCTGTTAATTCTCACCCTCCCCAGAATTCTTTCTCGTTGGTTGATCTCTCCGGTTTCTCCCAGGTGTGGAAGTGATTTTTACCTAGGGCAGTGAGCGAGCACCCTCGGGCCTGATGCGACTACATTCTCTCCCATCCCTTGACACTCCACTCCCTTTGGCTTCAATGACTCCACCGCTCCTCCCAGCTTCTGGAGGTCAGGGCGGCCCAAATCCCAAAGCTAGTCCGACCCACGTTCGCCATGAGGCGCGCAGCACGCCTCAGGGCCTGCCAGGGCGCTGCTTTATCATCCTGAGTCCTTGAATCCAGTTTCTTGGCTTCATTCCTGGCAAAGCAGAAGACCAGACGTCACCTGTGAGGTTGCAAGATGTGAGCAAAGTCGAAGGCTCTTTCCACATCGCCTCTGTTTTTGTCACCCCACCTTCGCCTCTGCTGGTCCAGAAAGCGGCGGGCGATGCCCATTTCTGTAAAGGCTTTCGGGGCTGCCTTCAACTTTTGGAAGAGGCTTAGTCTAGTGCGTCTGGTGAGTTCGCATCCCAGATGAGTGAGAGTCGGGCAGGTCATGGGCGCCATGTGGCCGCAGGCTCAGCTGGGCACGGGGAGGGGAGGGGTCATGGGGCATGAGCAACTGCCACCACCAGGCAAAGTTACCTCTAAGTAAAAATGGCCCTCCCATAAGACCTTCACAATGGGAATCTTACCCACTCTCAAGGCCCGCCTTACACTCTTGACCTTGACCACCTCAGCTGGGAGAGACCCCAGTTACCATGCTGCTCTGCGACCCAGTGAAGCACATATCACTGACCACCATGTATCTCACTTGTTTGCATGAGCCTCTTGGTTTCCCTCCTGGACAGTCAGTTCCTGGAAGGGTGGAGCTAAATCTCAGGCAGCCATGGTCCCAAAACAGCTCCTAACCTAGTACTCTGCACACAGGAAGTGTTCAATGAGTTAGTCTTCAAAATAATGGCTTCTTTAGATACCTGCAGTTTTCCTAGGTTTCATGGTTATAAAAGCATATGTGGGGAAATCTCTAAACACTTGGAAATTAACAAAAACAGTTAAAAAGAATCCATTAGTCTGAGAGGAAGTCTCAAGGAAAATGAGAAAATATGTTGAACTGAATGAAAGTGGAAACAGAACATTTTACAATGTATGGGTTGTACCTAATGCAGGGCTTAGGGGGAACCTTATAGGATTAAATATTTATGTCAGAAAAGAAGAAAGGTATCCAATCAGTCATCTAAGTTTATGCCTTAAAGGACTAGAATAGGAAAAACAGTCAATCTAAAGCAAGCAGAAGGAAGGAAACAACCACGGAAGAGCAGACAGTCAAACTGCAAACAGAAGAACAATGGGGAAAATCAATGACACCAAAGACAGTTCTTTGGGAAGATCAATAAAATTGATAAACATCTGATTTTTTTTTTTAAAAAGGAAGAAGATACAAAGTACCAATATCAGGAAAGAAAGAAGGATACCACTACAGGCACCACAGACACTACTTAATGAGATAATACGGGAATTACTACAAAGAACTCTATACATACAAATCTGACAATTTAGAGGAAATGGACCAATTTCCTGCCAACCACAAGCTACCGGTTCAGCGGTGAGGAAACAGAAGAGCTGAGCAGTCCTGTAACGATCGGAGGCATTGAATCCACAATGGAAACCTTGTGAAAAATTAATCTCCAGACGCGCATGGTCTCACCGGAGTGTCTAACAGACACTTCAAGAAGAAATAAGAATGAACAGAAGGGGAACGCACTAGGCCTACCAGGGTGGTCACTTTGTAAGTGTATAAATGTCTAATCACTATGATGCACACCTAAAACTACTATAGTATCGTATGTCAACTGTGTAACTGAAAATTTAAAAATTAAAAAAATAAAAAGAGAGAGAAACTCCTCCCGGCTTATTTTATGAGGCCAGCATTACTCTGATTCCATAAACCACACAAAAGCAATAGAAGAAAACTTTGGGTCAACACCCTGCATAAACAGAGATGCACAATATTAGCAAATTAAATCCAGCGATGGTAAAAATAATAGTACACCGGGACTGAAGTCCTCCAATGAGTGAATAATGACGGTTTCCCATCCTCTCGATGTGGGGATGGTTACACAAAGGTTCACGTGCATTGCAACTCATTGAACTGTACACACCCACACGCATGCCGGTCAGTTTTACTTTAAGTTAATTTCTAAAATAAAGTTTTAAAAATTGTGTGTTTGGGGTATGTGTTAGCTCCGTGAGGATGGTAACTAGCATTTGTACTGTGTTTTCAAGTACATTTCCCGTAGCTTTCTCAACAGCAACCATACTAAGTACGCGTTATCGGCCTCCTCTCTTCAGGTGGGGAAACTGTGTCTAAAAGAGGTGAGATGTCCTCACATATTCGTGAGCAGAGCCCAGCCACAGGCCCAGGCCCTCAGTGGAAGGTCCCTGTCAGTAGAGGTTCCCAAGGACTTTCTCCTGGCTCTGGGCTTATAGCCCAGGAGGCAACGGCAATGAAACTGTGTGTCTACCAGATGGAAAGTGAATCCAGGCGCAGCTCTGCTCAAGGCCGGGGCTGCTGGGGCCTCGCCGGGAGAAGACCGTCGGCATGACTGAGCGCGCACCGGGAGCTGTGCCGCGCCTCCTGGCTCCTGCAGTGGCTCTGCATTAAAACTAAGAGCCGGTACGCCCACAGCAGGGCTTCCACCACTCTTTAAATGTCTGCGCTCCAGACTTTTTTTTTCATGCTGTGATTATCTCTCAGGTAAGGTAGTATTCTACCACCGTCCACGTAAGCAGGGGGAGCAGGTGGGGGGTAGAGGAGCCAAGAATGGAGATTGCTAGAGTAATCCACTCTATTTGCTCCAATTCCCTGCAATTTTAAAATATTTACCTGAGAAACCCTCTACCCCCCATTCCTACCCTCTTCCAAAAACCACATGAGTTAAGAGAGGAGGAGCGAGCAAAAACTGGGGAAGAGAACCACCGGGGTCCTAGTTAACTGAAGAGGTCAGGAAGAGTGGGTGATGTGCCAGGAACACGCTAATGAGAATTGTGCTAATGAAAGATTGTTATAGATTTGTATCTCTTCTCCCTTCTTTCAACGCCATTAATATATATCATATCTCCAAAGGGGTGTGTGTCCAAGCAATTCCTTGTATCTTCTCGTCATCCAAGTAGATCTTGATGGCCAAAGGCCATGTTTAGCGGGCTTGATTTCAAAATGGAGTAACATCTCAAGACACAGCAGGAACTTTTGCCAAAACTCTGGAAGCCATTGGGAAACTGTGGACAAGCCAGGGGCAAGTGTGTTTCCCACTGGTCACCAGCGCAGTCCTGGCCCTGCTGAAATCACTTTTTCTTGGCCTCCAGAGGCTTGATTCTGGCTGTGACATCCCAAGGCTGAATCATGTCCTGCCACTGCAGCCCCGTGGGAATGTCTGGCATGGGGGATGCGTCAGTTTTGGAAGGCACAGAAGATGTAAAACTGAGGCTGAGCCTATGTCAGAAGGCAGCAGTGGGCTACGGGGGAAGTGTGTAGGGGTCCCCCACAAGCTGTTTGGTGAGCAGAGTACGGGCAAGCCACGTGTCACATACTGACACTAGCAACGCATGGCAAAGGGCGGGAGATGATTCACTGTATTTTTTCTGGGAATGTGAGGCATCGGGCATGCTTTTTAGGGAAGCAGCTGTGGGCTCCTAGGCATGAAGCAATAAACCCTGGTGGCTGAAAGAGGCGCAACCCTAGAAGGGCATATTTTAGGCAAAAGTAGGAAAGAATCCGTTGTTCCCTTCCTTTCACAAACACACACGGAGGGGCTGCTACACAAGACGAGACGATGCTCAGCAACGTGGCAGTTACAGAAATAAAGGAGACTCAGATTCTGCTCTCTGGGCGTTCTCAGGTAGTATTTAATCACAAAGAGGGTGTTACCAGGAGACTGTAATGAAGGCCAGTGAATCCAGAAGTTCTTCTCTTGTGCTTACTGGGATCTACGCTTTTTTTTTTGTTTGCTTGTGTTTTTTAGGTTTTGTCACCCTCCCTGTGAGCAGGAACTCATCCATCTTATTCGCCATCGAATCCCCAGTGCCAGGCACAGAGCTGACGCTCCGTAAGTACCCACAGACTGGATGAATAGATGAGAAATTGATCCTCAGTGGGGGACTCTGGGAAAGTTTCAAGGAAAAAGCAGCATTTGTAGCGGGCCTCGATGAAGAGGCGGTTTTATAGCCAGGTAGGGGAGCTGTGTGTGTTGCAGGCAGAACGCAAAAAATGTGGGGACAGACAACACAGCTGTGCTGTGCGTGGGGGGCGTCGGTGCGGCTGAAGAGTAGGATCAGGGTGGAAGGGGAGCTAGGCTGGGCCTACGTCACGCAGGCCCTGGGCGGCAGCTGATTGTTCCATTGGCCACGGGAATCCGCTAAAAGTCTATAGGAGGCACAGGTTGGCCAGGGCTGTGGGTTGGTGCCATGGATCTGGTGGTGACACTTTGCATGAGTCAGCGTGGACAATGAAAGCAGGGATGCTGTTGAGGGTGTTCAGGGCAGCAGGAAGAGCCCATGTGAGAGGTGACAAGGGGCTGAACTGGGTAGAAGCTGAGAGCACTTCACAGCCAGAACGTTCGACTCTCAGGAACCAAGGGAACGTGGAAGCTGAAGGATGCAAGGCTCCACGGATGTAACTGAGGTTCCTGGCTCAGGCGCCGGGAAGAGAAAAGGGGTAGTCAGAGGAGTTAGCTAAGAAGAGGCGGGGAAGGGAGGGACGCTGTGCTGGTTGGAGCATCCGAAGTCTGAGTGCCCAGCAGGGTGCCTGGTGAGACTGTCCAGCCAGCCGTCAGAAAGCCGGAGATGGCGTGTGGCTGCGAGGCTTTCTAATCACTGAGCCGAAACAGCCAGCGGAGCTGGGCTTGCCTTTGGCGACGGCCTGCAGGGTCACAGGCTGAGAGCACGGGCCTGGGGGGTGGGGGGGCTTGGCACCCCCTCCTCCGCTGTACCGGAGGAGGGTCTGAGACCTAGAGAGGCTGGGTGACTTGCCTAAGGTCACACAGCCAATTCGCCCCCCCCCCACCACTAACTTTTATAGGAGGGTAATTAACTTTAAGGTGAGTAGGATATTGAAAGTGAAAAGCTTGTAACTTGTATCTCTCTATGTGCAAATCTGATTAGGGAACTGTAGTGATGAAATAAAGAGAATAATCTCTGGACTGACGATTGTGGGAAGGGAGGGAGCCAGGCTGGGTGAAAAAGGTGAAGGGATTAAGCAAAAAAAAAAAAAGAGTCACAGACACAGAATAGTATGGTTAGTACCAGAGGGAAAGAGGGGAAGTGAGGGGAGGCAGAAGGAGGAAAAAGGGGATAAATGGTGACAGAAGGAGACTTAATTTGGGGTGGTGAACACGCAATACAATATACAGATGATGTATTGGAGAATCGTACACCTGAAACCTATATAACTTTCTTAACCAGTGCCACCCCAATAAATTCAATTGAAAAAAATAAAGAGAGAACGATCTCCATTGGTAAACTTAACTGCCAGCCAGATGAGAGCAAATCCTAAGGGAACCAGGGGCGGGATGGCGGGCACCTGGGTTGCTCTCCCACACACAGCGCCCCACACGGGCTACAGCTACACAGCTGAATCCAGGGCCTCTCTCTGAGAAACGTTTCCAGACTCCCAGCAGGTAGAAGGCAGGAAGAAAACCAAGCCTTGCGTGGCACCCCAAGTTCTCCTCTTCCTCACCAAAAGGACACTGGTCCAATTACAAACTCCAGGACTTTTAAGAAAGGCAAACAAAGCCCCAAGCACATGGCAAAGGTCATCCGGCCCGTGGAGAAAGTGAATGATTAACTCCTGTGAAAGTGAGTTTTGAGGATTTTTTTTTTACAGGGGTCAAAGGTGCAGCTGGAAAATTTTAGCCCCGGGGCAAATTCTAAGCCGGGCTCCCCCTCCCACCCTTGTCCCCTGTGCTCCACCGGCCCCCCTTCCCTGAGGACCTTGACCGCCTGCATGCGAGGAGTGTCCTGTGTCAGGAGCAGAGGCCCTCCCTGCGGCTCCCTCTCCCGCGGGGCCTGCCAGCTCAGTCGGCTGCAACGCCAGCAGGAAGGGCTGAGGCTTCCAGAGCCTGGGGCCTGCTCCGTTTGGTCTCTCCTCTCTGGTCGCCCGGCACTGCGAGAAATTCCCTAGGACAAACACATAAAACATGGCTCTGCTGCCATCCAGCAGGGCGATCTTGGGAGAGCATCCAGGTGCTCCCCGGCAAAATGGGCGTACGGTGCCTACGGACCTCGAAGGGTTGTTGAGGGCACTAAATGAGATAAAGCATAAAGCACCCCCAAAATGTGCCTGGCACATAGCGGGTATCAGCACATTATGAGGGCCTCTCCTTCCCTGGAGCAGCTCCCCCAGACCCCAATCCTCTTCTCACCCCTCCCCCAGGGCACCCCAGGGTTTCCACTCTTGCCTCTCCTTTCCCTGCTGACATTATCTACGAAAACGGAGCCCACAAGGGCAGGGCATCCCCTACCCCTACACGGGAGGTGGCCGGGCTCCCTGCAGTGACATAGATGCTTACGCAGGAAGGAGCGCGTGTCTGCGCTGGGGTGGCCTAGACCCCCTTCGTGCAATAAATCCCCCCAAACACGCACTGAAAAGAGGGGCCCCAGGGTGTGCAGTTAGCCCTGGCACCCCTGAGCTGAAGGGTCACACCAGAGGTGCAGGGCTCGGGCGGGGGCCGCTGTGGGCGGGCACTGCGCGCCCCCTGGAGAACCGAGAGCCCGAGTGGGCGGAGGCCGCTGGGTGAGCACCCGCAGGGCGGCGGTGACTCCGTGGGGTGCAGGCTGATGAGGCCCGCAGTGTCCCTGCCTGCTCCTCGATGGCGGAATTTTCCCTGTGATCTGACCTCTGCAGCTGGCGTGGTTCCTTCAAAGAGGAGCCGTGGGCGCCACCTGCTGCCTCAAGTCCACTGCGCCCCGCAGGCCTGTCCTTCATCTTCCCTCCAGCCCAACCCTCTGAGGATGTGACCAGGACGACCTGCACAGAGGGAGGCAGACAACCATGCGCCCACCACCCCAACTCTTGCACCTCATCCCTCTTTCAAGGGCCCATGTCCTGGTCATCAAGAGCACAAGCCAGTCACGGTCACCCCTGATCAGAGAGCCGAGTGCAGAGGGCTTTCTCGATGCCCCTCTGTCTCACTGTATGGACAAAGAACACATTGGAAGGAGGCAGGGGAGGAGAGGAAAGAGCTGGAGGCAAGGATGCCCCCACCTGAGGGGTTCTGATGATGGAGATAAGCTCCCCTCACCGCACTGCCACCACCACCTAATGTCCCAAGCCATGTCGTGCACCACCCCCCTTGCAGCCTGGCTTGCTCACCTGGTCTCAGGTCTGAAACCACATGTTGGGGTGCTCCTTTGTGAACAAGCCACGTGTCAGGTGCTCCACCTGACACCCTAATATCCCTCTGTGCCCTGAAGAGGGAGGTGACTAATTACATGATCCTCAAGAGTCCACATTAGATCGTTAAGGCACTTTGTGCCTTTACAATGACATGCTGTCACAGGAACACCTCTCACTTGGTCGTTTGTATTCTGTGTTCAAGAGCTGGGCCCTGACAGGAGGTGCACAGGTTACAAAGTCTGAGAATCGAATATATAAGCACACAAAAGAAAGTCACACAGCCAAAAATAAAGCTGGCTGAATGGGAGGAAATGAATGGCCGAGACTCAAAGACAAAGAGAAGGCACCAGAGACCTTCTGCCAAGACCACCACCGATTGTCACCACTGCTCAGCAGGAAGGGAGAGGCAAAGCCTGAACTCTTTTCTGATGTGCTTTGTTTAAATGCAAAGTGTGTGTGTGTGTGTGTGTGTGTGTGTGTGTGTACAAACGCATGTGTTGGATCCAGCTGAGCTGGCTGCATCCAGCAGCAGCGGCTCCAGCAAGGATGCAGCAGCGTCCCCACTGGTGGCGGCCGGGAGGCTGGCATGTACAGCTGGCCCCTCTGCAGCATGAGTGTGCGTCCTGCGGCAAGGAGAGCAGGGCCCTTCCTGGAAAAAAGGCCGCTGGAGCCAGAGGTAATTTTTCTTTCTCTACAGCGAAACGGGTGACTCTTCAACCTTCAAAATGTTACTCTGTAAGAGGAAAGAGCCGGGCCTGAGAGTCAGGAGCCCTGGGTTCAGGTCCAAGCCCTGGCACGAAGCAGATGCTTTCATGCGGCAACATCGTTCATTCCTTTACGCAATTACCCAGTCAACAAAGATTCACTGCGCACTTGCTGTGCGCCAGCCATGGTTCTAGGTGCAGGAGATAGAGCGGTGGGCAAGACACTCCCTGCCCACAGGGAACTTACATTCTAACAGGGGACGGGGCAACCCGCCACGGGGGGGTGCAGTCTGTGTGAGGCTGCCACGGAGGGGTGGGCGTGGACAACCTGCGGGGCAGACGGGAGTGAGCTCGGTGGTTTTGCTGGGATGAAGTGGAGGAGACTGGCAGTAGGCAAGGGCAGAGGGACGGGCAGGAGAAAGGCCCTGCGGGCCCTGTGGGCTCCTGGAGAGTTTCACACTTTTTAAAGAGGGATGGGAAACTATTTGAAGGAGCTGATCAGGGAAGAACCATGATCTGATGTGCACGTTGAAAAGACCACGCTGGCCCTGGCTGGTGGCTCGGTTGGTTGGAGCGACGTCCCATACACCAAAAGGTTGCAGGTTCGATTCCCGGTCGGGGCTCATACCCAGGTTGCGGGTTCAGTCCCAGGTTGGGGCATATACAGGAGTCAACTGATTGATGTTTCTCTCTCACAGGAATCTCTCTCTCTTCCTCTCTCTAAAAATCAACAAATATATCCTTGGGTGAGGATTTTAAAAAAAAAAGATCACTCTGGCTCTTGTGTGGGGAACACTGGTGGGATGGGGTGAGAGTGGGTGCAAGGAAACCAGTGAGGAAGACCCTGTAGTGGCCTAGAAAGGAGAGGAGGAAGGCTGGCCTGGGGGTGGAGGCAGTTGGGGGCGTGCGAGTTATACTCGCACTGTGTTTGGAAAGAAGATCCCAAAGGATTTGCTGGTGGATTGAAGGTGTCGTGATGGAGAGAAAGGGCCCAAGGATAAATCCTGGGTTCTAGCTGAAGCAAGTAGCTGGGCAACGACTCCATGCACTGAGGCGAGGGGCACGTTTGAGAGGGGAAATCAAGAGTTTGGTTTGGGACAAGAAAAATTTGAGCAAATTATTTTTTCTCCTCTTTTGGCCTCTGCCTCTTCTTTGTGGTGATTAGGGTTATTTTTTCCAATTTTCCCATGTTCCCAGGTCTTTTAAACCCACCAATATATCCCAAATTCGGCGAAAAAAAGCGACTGGACTCTTGATTTTCTTTTTGGTGGGCGGGGGAGAGAACACAAGCAAGTCCCCCTGTCCCACAGTGGGTCCCGCCCATGCCGATGGCTGACAACCAGGAAAGAGAAAACAGGGTGGAGGGCAACGGGCATGAGTGGGAGCAGAAGGCGCAGATGAGGAAGAAGCACCAAAAACGCATGTCTGGCCAAAGCTCAAGTTAGATTTCACTTCCTGCATTGCTTGGGTTTGCATTGTAGAAGTTTTGGGGCCTTCCGAAAGGAAAGGCATTTAGACTTCAATTGCAAACTACTTCCAAGTTTGAGATCCGAGCCTAGGCATTCAACCTAACTGAATCTCAGTCTCCTCCCCTCTACATGTCAAGACCTCTCCCGTCTCCTCAAGCAAGAAACCTCTAGGATTCTGTTGCTTTTAAGGAAAGAACAAAACCCCAAATACATGTAAAAGTCCAAGAAACTTGAAATCCGGATGGACAGGATTTGAAGTTTTACAAACATTTTCATTCAACACATTATTATTGGATACTTACTATATGCCCAAGGCTGTAAATATACAACCTGAAAATACAGATAAAGCCCCTTCCTCATACAGCTTTCACTCTGGCAGGTGCAAGATAAATGATAGACAGACAGACAGACAGAACGACCGACCATCCAGGTGGTGCTAAGTGCTTTGGAGAGAAATCAAGCAGAGAAAGAGGGTAGACCATGTCAACACCAGGTGAGAAGGGGACGGGGACCAGGGATGCTATTTTATATAAGGAAATTAGGGACGGTCCCCAGACAGCAGGAGTGGCAGGCACAGAGGTCCCGGGTCATGCTGGGAGTGTTCTAAGAAGAGCACGGAAGCAGTTTGGTGGAAGATGAATGTGAGAAACGGGTCAGGCCCACAGGTGGGGCTCCGGATCACCTAGAGCTTTGGGTTTTAGTATCAGTGGGGTGGGAAGTGATTGGAGGGTTGTAAGTGGAGCGCTGACATGATCTGAAACACTGATCCACGAAGACAAGGCCGTGGATACTGTGTCAAGACACTTAAAGCTCTAAAGTAATCAGGCATATTTGTTCCAACAAATGCTTAAACCCAAGTTGTCAGCTTTGGTGAGAAACCCACACCATCCCTGCTAGAAGCTTCATTTGCTCATCCACAGACGGACTAGTGATCACTGGGGATTCAATGGGATAAAAGACATGATCTCTACCCAGTCTACAAACAAAGAACTTGCAGTCTTGCCAGGTGGAGTCGTAGCCAAAGCTACAGGCTAGTAAGTGGCAGAGCTGAAATTCCATCCCAGGGCTGCCTGACTCTAGACAAGGTAACCAACGCGTGCAGTGCCAGTGGCACTCAGATGAGAAAAAGCATTTTGAAAGATGAAGAGACTTGCGCAAGATCACAAAGCTATGAGTGGCCGAGCTGGGTCTCCCTCAGACACCAGGGAACTCTGTCCATTCGTCATGGCTTGGGCTCCCCAGAGCGCAGCTCTGTGACGGGGGAGG
Source organism: Mormoops blainvillei (assembly GCA_004026545.1). Lineage (NCBI taxonomy): Eukaryota > Metazoa > Chordata > Mammalia > Chiroptera > Mormoopidae > Mormoops > Mormoops blainvillei. Next base: position 42,914 of record PVJD01005409.1, read on the forward strand.
CAAGAAATCGTCAAGCCGGGCTGATCTTGAGATCAACACCGATCAATAGAACTTGTCAGGGGAAAGAAAGACACAGGACCGAGCTGAGGAAACAACTGAGCTGTGACAAAGGACCGACAAAGGCCTCAGCCATCCCACCAGGAAAGTTGCAGTAGTCTCTCAGAGGAGGCGGCCCAAGGTGGCTTGCGGGGGCCGGGCCTTTGCACACCTACACTCATCAGTCCTAGGGTCTGGCCTGCCCTGGGAAGTGGGGAGTGACCTTGGACAAGGCAGTTTTTGAGCCAAGGCTATCCCCAAAGCGGGGTGACAGCTAAGCGTCCCCCCAGCAGTTGAGGAGGTGGGTCCTCAGTCCTTTATTTCATCCCGGGGGGCCGGGGCAGCACGTCACAGAGCCCACCACACGTGTTGTCTCTCATCACATGGTCCCTCGGTGACATCGCTGGGCCTTTTACAAGTTATGGAAATATCACAGAGTCACAGTTTACATGTGATTTGCAAACAATCCTCCTTTGGCTATGCTTCCCACCATATTTTCCACTTCAAACTGTTTGTCTAGTTTTCCTCTCATTTTAGGTGCCCCCCACATTTGACCGATCTATTTTTCTCCACTCTCTGGAGATGCTGAGCAATGGAGAGAGTGATATTCAGGCTTTGTTTGTGGTTTTGGTTTTTGGTTTTTGTTTTTTAGAGCTTCCTTCTATATATTAAAGCTACTGATGACCAGCAGAGTCAGACTGCGGAAGCTTCTGTAAGAACTCTGTGAGTCGGCTGGAGCACTGTCGGGGCGGGGGACACACATTAGGTCGGAACTGCCTGTGAAATGCCAGGTGTTCTATAGGAATTCCTGGAGTGACCAAGGCAGGCCTGCCTGGAGCTAAAGACCGGGACACCCTGCGGTTAGAGACAGTATTTGCAGCCACAGGAGTGGGTGACATTGTCGAGGTGGAGTGTGTAGAGTCTGAAAAGAAGAGGGCACAGGAGTGAGCCCTGGAGAAGGAGTGACAACACCTGGGGGTGGGCAGAGAAGGAACAGGAAGGGAGATGACGGAACAGGAAGAGAAGCGAGAAGGCCGTTTCATGGGAGCCTAACGGAGAGAGGCATGAGGAGAGGCCGGCGGTGCCGAGTGCTTCTGGGCGGTTACGTAAGGTGGGAGCTGAGGAGTGACATTCGGGGCGGGAACCACATCCGAGCCTGTGTTGGAACGAATTTTTTTTAAAAGACATGAAATGTACTCCACTATAGTGGAGAAAGTCACCACAAATTCACCTACATTAAAATGGCGAATCACCTTAGAAAATATATTGACATTACCTCATAAATTTAAAGATGCATATATTCTTTGAACCTAAAATTTCACTCTTGTGTATATTCCCTTAAAAAACTTGAGTGCATCAGAAAACACATACAAGGATGTGCATCGAAACCGTTCAAATCACCAACACTAGAAATAACCGAAATGTCCAATTTGAGTGACATCAGTATATAAAGTGGCATGATCGTACAGTGGACTATTACGCGGCAGTGAAAAGGGAGCCTACCACTGCCACCGGTATCCCCATGGGAGAGTATAAAGAACGTACCGTAGACATGAGAAACAAACCAAAGAAGGCTTCATCAGCATGATCAATTTACATAAAGCTCAAAACCAGGCGAAAGTAAAAAGACGTTGGGATGACGCAGGTCCTATTATGTTGATACTAAAAGACGCCCTTTTGCATTTTAATCTCTCTAAAATTGGGGTGTGTCTTATAATCCATGGTGTCTGGCAATTACATTGAGTAGCACCTTTTCTTTCTTAGACATGAAATAATGATGCATCTTACAATTGCTTTGGGTTTAGGGTTAATGGAATAAAGTAAGTTATAAAACTGAAAGAAAAAAAAAGCAAAATGACGTCCGTCAGATTTGGGATCATGATTCCTTATGTCAGGAAGGGAAGGGGCTAGGGAACGAAGGGGACACCTAGGAGAATTCTAAAGTACTGGCAAATGTGCTATTTTTTCCACCTAGTGAACACATTTGTGTTTATTGTTTTTCTTTAAACAGCTTAGGCCCCCTTATGTACGATAGTTTTCACAATAAACGAAAGGATGAAGCGCTGTGCAAGTGGAGATGCACGTGTAGTAGCTCAAGAGCCTGGAAGGGGAGAGAGGCAGGGAGCTGCCGGAGGCGGCGGCGGCGGCGGCTACAGGAAATAAAGGGAAAGGCGGTCCAAGAAGCTCAAAGGCGTCAGTCCATCGCATGTGGGGAGGTCAGGAGAGGTGCCTCCTATGCGACCCCAAGGGGGAACAGGGAGAAGGTGTGCTTGTGAAATTCGTGGTGGGATGGCGCTTGATTTCTTCATAAAGGATTTACGTGTGGGGTGGGAGTGGTTATCGGGGACAGCAGAGATGGACAGATGGCTGTGGGGGAACAGCCTTCTAAGATATAAAATACTACACATTTACTCAGCTAAACAAAGAGCCTCTGACATCCATTATTTCGTTTATTCTCTTCATCAAAGTGAGGGGGTGTGAATTCTCCCGCGAAGCCCGCATTGGTTTTCCAGGGCCACCATAACAAAGTACCACAGGCTGTGTGGCTGAAACAACAGCAAAGCTACTTTGTCACAGCTCTGGAGCCTGGAAGCCCAAGATCAAGGCAGCAGCAGGGTTAGTTTCTCCTGAGGTCCCCCTCCTTGGGCTTGCAGATGGCCTTTTCTCTTTGCACGCCTGCCCATGACCTCTCTTTCTTTACTTACAGGGACACCTGTCCCGTTGGATGAGGGTACAACCCCCACCAACAGCCTCATTTTAACTTAATCACCTCTTTAAAGAACCTGTGGCCAAAATAGTCACATTCTAACATACTGGGAGTTGGAATTTCAACATAGGAATTTAGAGGAACATGATTCAGCCCCTAACGGTGTCCATAAAGAAACAGAGATTCAGAATTAGGAAGCTGAACAACTTGCTCAGGACGGGCAGTGACAGCGTCAGAGCCAGGATGCAAATTTGAGCGAGTCAGTTATTGGGGCTGAATACCAAGCATTCTACTCTAAAGACTACAGAGCAGTCCTGTGCCTACAAGCTTGTTGATGGACAGAAAAGACCTTTCGGAGAATTAAAAAAAAAAAAAAAAAAAAAGGTTGACTGTAATAGAGGAATAATGTTATCAGGTTTTTCAGAACTATAGCTGAATACTCCAGTCCCCAGGATAGACTTGCTTAGGTGCTCTTTTTAAATCTGAGCTATAAGCGGAACGACTGTGAATTTTAGCTAAAATGGCAGGAAAGGTAAACAATTTAGCATCAGCTGGAATCCACTGATCCTGGTTCCCACTTGTTGTTTTTCTGTTTTTTGGTGTTTTTGTTTTGTTTTTTGTTTTGGAGAAGCCAGGTGTAATTACAGGCAGAGGAGGGCGACACCCGCTGGGCTGAAAAGGAACTGGGCGGGAGCGCGGCTCTTTCCATGTGTGGTCCCCCACTGCCCTCTTCTGGTCAGTACTGGGAACACTCAGCAATCTCAAGACAGCCCGGCTTCTCCAAAAACCACTGAGCTGCAGGGAAAGGTGGGAAAGATCTACAGGAATCAGACTGTGGAGTACGCCAGTCCCACCCCTCTCCAAACACACGCACATATTTTGAATCAATAGTACAGTCCGTTTACACTTTTTGGCATTCTGTGACCGCAGAGCTTTTTTGAAATTTGCTTCAGCTGTTTTCATCATTAAAATTTTGAAAACTTACCTCTGCCACCTCAAAAATATTTCCCACGATCTAAGAATGAGATTTTGAATGCAAGTTTTGATAATCTTCCAAAACATTGGGTTCCTCATCAGTCCAGGTTTTCAAAATTATAAACTTATTGTATGCTTGGGAAGATTATTGTTTTCAGCATTTGAAAACCATGATTCCCTGTGTGACAGCCCAGGGACCCCACCATTTGGTTACAGTATTTTTGTAAAATTGTTTCCATTTTCACATGTGACTTTTCTTTCTACACAATCAATAGCTCATGCTCTTGGGAATTTCACTGTTACCTATTTGGGGAACGTGTTCTAAGTAATAGAGGATTCCTTTGAATTGAGAGGCAGCAAGTAAACGCCCGGAGCAGTCAGTGATCTCACCAAGGCCTCCTAGAGTTCCTGGCCAATCTGTTGCACAGGCCGGGGGCCTCGGGACTACAGTGAAATTCCAAGCACGGGGCTGGAGAGTTTTCTATGCCCCTGACCCTCGTGCAAGCCCCAGACCCTCTTTATGTAGTCACTAGGAGGGATATTTAAAATGCAGCTCAGATCATGATACCAGGAGAGGCCAAATGGCATACCTCTGATTTTAGAATAAAATACAAATTCCTTACCGGCTTCCCAAGGCCAAGTGATCTGACTCACGTGGTCCCCTCCAAGTCTGAACTTGGCTCCCTTTCCTTCGCCTTCAGCTGTTTGCATCTTTTTTTCCTTCAAGGATCTCTCTGTGGCTGTTTCAGTATTCTGCTTATTTCTCCAGGGCACTTGCTATAATATATAACCATGCTTATGTATCTGTTGTTCATTTCTGTCTACACCAATAGGCATCATCGGCCAGGTAAGCCTTGTCCCTCTCACTCTGGTGCATCCCCAGTGCCCATGGAGCCTGTATTTATCAATGACTGAGGGACTGAATGTAGTGAGCAAAGGAAGGTGTTTAGAGGTGAGTGACACCCAAGTCATTCCGTGCAGATCGCAGTGCCGAGTTCCTTCATAAACATGGGGCAACCCCATCCCTGAGCCACGGTGTGCAAAGCAAGGAGGGGCCAGTGGCTGGGAGCAGGGGCAGACAGAGCTGCCTCGGCATCTGACCAGCGCCCATCATCTAAATCCCCCTTTCCCTACTTAGGGAACGCCAGCGAAGCAGACAGAACCCCAGGCCTGGGACCACCATTCAGGAGGCCTGGGGGGAAAGATGCACATGCTAACAGTCCGACGTCATCATTTAATCAGTGGTTAGGTACTGATCCAGGATGCAAACCTGGCCATTAAGGCAACCAGCGACACTTTGTGCACATCCAATGCCTTCTCCTAGAAACAGCGCCAGTACAGTCCCATGGGCGCACAGCCCTGCCCGCAGGGAGGTGTGTTAACAGTTCCATTTTACAAATGGAAAAATGATGAACCAGCGCTCAGCGGGCTGGAGGACCACGGCTGGGCCACAGGCTGACGCCTGGCCTTCCAGGGGTTCTGCCTCCATTCTCCCCGCCAGACTGTCAGCGCCTGAGCAGGGGAGTATAAACTCGGAGCTGTCATCAGTTTGTAACCTATGGCTTAGGGAAGCTTGATGAGAGCTGTCCCCAAGAGAGGTAGCTAGCGAGGGCTGAAATGCCTGCTCAGCTCCAGGGAGGCCACGCAGACACCTGACGGCACAGTTTTTCCCTCTGACGCACTCCTGGGCTGATGTCAATTCCTCTGCTGCACGTAGCTTCCGTGCTCGGCAGGAACCTGGCATCCGACCGGAACAATCCACAGAGGTCCAGCCGGAGGGGATGTCCGAGAGCCCCCAGGCTGGCGCAGCCTCAGGGAAGGCTGATCTGGGGGTCCTTCAGGAAGAAGGCCAGTTTCTGGGCCACGGCATCCAGCTCGGCCTCGCCGGCATGCTGCAGAAGGTTGCTGCTTCGCACGAAGAAGTGCTTCAGAAAGCGCTGGCTCGCACACCTGTGCAGCTTCCTCGCCAGGCGCAGGAAGCCTTTGCTGAAGACCTGCCAGTCCTTCGAGTGGGGATACTTCTCACAAGTCCAAAAGAGCACTGTCTGTGGAAGGAAGAGGCAGGGTCAGACAGCGCCGAGGCAACGGAGGAGACTAAAGGTCTTCAGAAACGCTGAGCTCCCATGACCGCGGAAGGGGGCATCCAAGAGTCACCCAGGGCAAGGAGGTTCTGCCCTGAGCTCCTGATCCCAGGCCTCGGGGAGCTCTCAGCCTTGTCCTGGTGGTCTCCTACGCCTCTTCGTTCCTTCATTCGCTCTCCACTGATGTTTCTAACGATCACGACACTCCTTAAGCTGATTCCCGACCCCCGGCAGACGCCCTTCCCTCTACCGGGAAAATGGAACCCCTGGCGCCCGCAGAGGAGACGGCTCTGCCCACATCAGCGCCCGCCTCACTTCTCCTTGGCATCTGCCACTCCTCCTAGTGGCCCGAACCCCCTCTCCTTCCAGAAACTTTGTGTGATTGATTTCCTTCTTCCTCACTGGCTTTTAAACCTCTTCTCGAAGCTCCACTGCACCCCCAGTCCCACATCTTCTCCTGCTCTGACTCTTCCCTCCACCAACCCAGGTTTCTGCAGACAACCACCTCAGTTCTCCGTTGTCATTTCCTCTGCTCTGACTCCCTGCCTCAGTCCACCCTGGGAAGGACTCTTCTGCCATCAGTCCGCAAACGCTGCTCTGCTGAAGGCCCAGCGATCTGCACGTTGCTAAACCCAGTAGCCTTGGCCAGCCCTCGCCTCGCCGGGCCTCTCTCAGCAGACCCCGACTCTCCCCACCACACCCTCCCTCTTGTGTTAATCCACACTTGGCCCCAAACCAACACACTCTCGGGATTTCTCCCAGCACCGCAGCTACGCCCTGGCAGGCTCCTCCTCCTCCTTTACCTGCCTTTAAATGTCGGGGTTTCTCGGCCCTAGGCCCTCTTACTCTGTCTTCCTTCCACAACAGTGGCTTTAACTTCCACGAGACACAGTGACTCCCAATCCTCTTTCCCAGTCCAGACTTCTCCAGTGACTTTATCTCCTGATATTTCTTGAAAACCTGAAAGTCATCTGTCGGCATGTCCACACTGAACTCACAGCCTTCCCCCACAAACTGGGTCGGCCTCCGGTGTCACTCATCCAGCAGTGAGGCAAACTCAGGAGTCATCTCCTCCCTCGCCAACCCCGATCAAGTCCCGCCAATTCTCCTGAGTACTGGGTTGGCCAAAAAATTTGTTTAGTTTTTTCCACACGATGACTCTAGCAGTGCTTAGTTGTTTTTAACTTCATTCAAAACATTTTTGATTGTAACAACTATCTAAACAACTGTCATATCAGTGTGCATTTAAAAAAAACCACATCAAAATTGGTGAATTTTTGTGCAGCCATTTTAATACTGCAGATGGAAGAAAATATGCAACATTTTCGTCATATTATGCTTTATTATTTCAAGGAAGGTAAAAGCGCAACTGAAATGCAAAAAAAGGTTTGTGCAGTGTACGGGGAATGTGCAGTGACCGACTGAATGTGTCAAAAGTGGTTTGTGAAGTTTCTTGGTACTATTGACATTTTGGTCAAATAGTTTTTTGTTATGGGGCTGTCTCATGCGTTGAAAGATGTTTAGCAGCACCCCTGGCCTCCACCCACTGGAAGCCAATAGTGGGAGACAGTTGAGATACTCCAAATATCCAAATCAATACAGTTATTGGTGGAAATGAAAAATGTGTCTTTTATTTTACAGGAAAAGTTAAATGGACTTTTTGGTCAACCCAATAGCTCTCAAGTCTTTCTTCATTTCCGGTATCACCATTGTCTTCCACCGCATGCTGCCCAGACGTCTGCGACAGCCGTCTAAGCAGTCCGTACCTATTTTTGTCACCTTCTAATCTGTCACCATCCACATTGAAGCGAACATCTTTTTTGAAATATAAATTTAAGTTTCTTTTTACCTAAAGTACCTCCAAGTCTTCCCATTGTACGTTAATGAAAAATATAAGCCTTAACGTTGTTCGTTTTACTAGGTTTGGCTCCAACCTTCCTTTCCAGCCCCATCTGGCGCGGCGTGCTCCCCGGCGCCCCCTGCTGGTCACACTAGCCTCACGTCATACTGGCCTCACGTCACACTCTTCCATCTCAGGGCCTCTCACAGCCTACTGCTGCACGGAGCGGACTTTCTCCTTCTCTTTGTCCAGGAAACTCACTCATCGGATCCTGCTTCCCTTTGACACCCATTAAACATCCTCTTTGCCATTTCTTTCTCATGACCAGCAGTGATCACAGGAGCGGTCGCTTTCATATTTATTTATGCGATCCCTACTGGACTGTCAACTCTGCCAGAGCAGAGGATGAGGCCTATCTTCATCCGCTCCTATGTTGGTCACAGGCACTTGGCAGAGGGACTGGCCCACGCACCAGCGGGCGCTAAATAAACATTTACTGACACAGTAAAATAATGAATTAACTGGGGGTGTCCAGCCTGTGGCTGGTGGGCCACACGCAGCCCAGGATGGCTGTAAAGGGGGCCTGACACACAATCGTAAATTTACTTAAAACACTATGAAATCTTTTTTGTGATTACGTGTCACAATGTATTTAATGTGTGGCCCAGAGACGCCAAAAGGTTGGGCACCCCTGGAAGATGTTGAACGTGTTTAAAATACAGTCTTTACTAAAAAGGAAAAGTAGAGTTTTTGGCTCAGAGCAAGATACTGAATATGTTTTTAGATTAAATTATTTGGAGTAGATGAATTGGAGGTAATTTCATTCTAGTCAAGATAACCTAGATACAAAAACAAAATGCCTTAATTCTGTTCTTGAAGTTAACCTTTTATTTCCCTAAGCAAACTGAAGCAGTCAAGCCTATTATAATCAAGGCCCTGTGCCTTTGAGTGGGTTTAGAAATACCGTATTTTGGTGTGTGTAATGCACAGTTTTTGCCCGAATTTTTGAGGGACAAATAAGGATGCGCATTATACATGGGTAGTGTCTGAAACAGCTTGTTTCTGTTCTTGTGGTTTGTAATTATTTGTTACATAAAATTTCTTGTAGCATAATATGTTAAAAATTACTAAAATCCCTTTATACTACAAAAAACAGGTATCTAAATATAAATAAATAAATAAATAATTGAATTTAAAGATTAAAACGGAAGATTCCCCCCCTGCCCCGAAAGTTTGGGCTACAAACGTGGGTGCGCATTATATACGGCAAAATAAGATAAGGTGCAATTGAAAGAGAGCAGTGATCTCTTGCTTTACCTGAAATTGCTTTGAGGGAGGGCCTCTGTGGGGAGGAGGTGAGGACCCTACAGAACACTGTCAGACTTAAGGTGGGGTGGTCATGCTGGTTGTTTTGCAACCCAAACGCTTCCCCCTTTCCTAGACGAAAGCATTGGCCATGACCCTGTACACTGAAGCCATCACTGGGGCAGCAAACACCACACTGTCACCAGCGACGGCCATCCCACTGCCTAAACGTGAGAGGAGCCTGCCCTTTGACCAAGCACGGAAGACTAAAGTAAAAGGCTGTTCTGTTTCTGCTTGTCCCACTCTTCTCAACACTTAAGTCCCCCTTAAATGCCCAGTCTTGAGAATGCACAATGTTACTGTGCCGCGTAGGTGGGGTAGGCAGGGCTGAAGGAGCTGTCCTAAAACTCTCTAGATGATTTTGAAGCAGCTGGAACAAAAGTGATCCATGGGTGGAATGCGGTTTTGAGAGCAGCCGAGGGCTGGGGGCCCATGGTGGCCCTATTCAACCTTGCTTAAAATATTTATGCTACTTGAAGTATTTCTATCCATCCTAATTGTGAGGTAGTGACGTCAATGGTTAAGATGAGGCTTTGCTATGAGACAGACTGGAGTCGGCTTCTCAGCTCTAACTCTCCCTCGTGTAGAAAGACAAGCCAGAAAGGAGCTAACGTCACAAAATAATTAAACAGTCTTCAGAAGGCACTGGCCCTTGATTCAGAACAGGTGTGCACTTTTTAGGGGACTGTAGAAACTCCAGAGAAAGGTCCCAGTATGTGCAAATGAGATGCTGCCAGATTCTCGCGCAGACAGATTATTAGAAAAGATAAAAAAGCAAAGCAAATACTAGAGATTTTATGAGGAGGTAAAAAAGTTGAATACGATGTAAAGTCATTCATTCATTTGATCACCAAATATTTACTAAGCAACTGCTAGGTACAAAGCATGGAGAGAGAGAGCAGAGGGTCAGTAATGAATAAGGCCGACACGGTATTTGCCCTTAAATATATTAGATTACATTAGAGCTGAGAGAGTAACGCAAGGCTGGAAAACGGTTGTCCACTGAATGAGAGGAGGAGCACGCCAGGGACCTGTGCTCACCTGTGTAGTAGGTCGGGGGGCAGGGTTGAAACTCCTGATAGATGCTAGCTAGGCTGGGGCTGCGCTGTCCGTACGAGTCCGACACCTGCCGCCCTTGGTGCGCTGTAGGCCGTGTTACAGGTGCATCGAGTTCACGATGCGCGGTCAGAAATTTGAGGAGGAGGGGCCGAGAGTCTGATCAAAGGCCGCGTCTCCGAGAGGAGCGCCCTTGCTGCCCAGTCCGGGCTGGGTCGTGCAGCTCGAAGTGCTCTCAGGGCGGCACTCTTCCTCCCCCTAGGGCTCCCCGCACGCTGTGACGCCACACGCACCTGCGGAACGCCTTGGTCGGCGTCTGTCTCCCCTGCGAGACCTCGGGCTCTGTGAGAGCGGGCCGCGTGCCTGTGTTGGTTCACCATGTACCTCCGCGTGGGGAGCGGGCAGGTGCGGGCAGGTGTCTGGCTCTCAGGGCTCTCAATAAGCACTTGCCGAGGGAGTGAAGGAGTTCGCGGACGTGCGGGGAGGCGCCTGGGCCAAGGAGAGGCAGGCGCCGGCGGAGCGAGGGAAACCCCACGCCGGACGCCGGACGCCGGAACCCGGAAGCTCGGGCTTACGGCAGCGTCCCCGCGCTACCCCGGGCACTTCCGGTTTCCTCCTCCGTGCGGAGCGTGTGTGCCCGTGGGCGTGGCCGTGGGCTGCGCTTGGACTAGAGTGGAAACTGACGCCTGACTCAAGGGAAAATACGAATTTAGCTGAGGTTTGAGCAACTTGCAAGATTTCACCAGGCTGTAGATTTCTCAAGGGCAGGGGCCATGCGTGGTCATTCATTTCTAAAGCTTAGCAGGGTTTCTGGCACCTAGTGGGCCCTTGTGTTGGCTTGATGAGTAAAATAAAGGAAGGGGAGAGATGAAAAGAGGCAGAGGAAAAGAAGAGAAGACAGACACAAGGAAAGAAAAGAGGCAGAGGGGAAATGGAAAGAGAAGGGAGGGAGAGAGGCGGAGGAAAGTCTGCGCGGCCAGGGGTGTTGTGGACACACGTCCGGCCGGAATAGCCCTCTCCATAATCAGTAATAAATAATTTGTGGGATGGCAAATATGGACTCTGGAGTCCCATCCTGAACTCGTCACATACACACGCAGACCCCTTCCGAATAGCTCTGGCCAGGTCCTACAGAAGACGCAGCGGGGACCACTCAGCCACAGCTATGGTGGCCACATTCTCACCTGCAGATGGTGGGCAGTGATAACAGGCCTCCTCCCCGGACACCAGACGTCCTCCTTCATCTGCCTGAGCGCCTGAAAACACTTCCGGCGGCAGCCCCCGTCCTCGTCCAGCTGCTCCAGAAGCACCTGCTCGGCCTGCGAGAAGCTCAGCTGCCAGTGATAATTTGAACGGGCCAACAGGGTAAATCCAAATGACTGGAAGAGAAAAACGGCAGGAAACTGAGAAGGAGGATAACTGCCCGAGTAGATGCCATCTGCGAAGCAGCCCGCTAGTCTGGGAGGCTAGCGTCCGGGGCCCGCAGCACTTCCTGCGCGGGACACCACGGAGGGAGCCTCGGGCCAGGCTCCCCTGTCCGTGGGCAGCTAACAAGCCACTAGCTGGGCTTGTTAAAACCCAGGTGGCTGGGCCTTGCCCACTGAGCCTCCTTCGGTAGGTCCAGAGCGGGACCCAGGAAACCACATGTCTAACAGGGTCTCAGGGCCCACGGCTGGTTCTGGGGCCCACACTTTGAGACCCGCTGATCTCATGAAACCTCAGTTTTCCTTCTGAAGTCGGTCGGTCGGCAGTCAGTGACGCTGTGGTCTGGGCTAAGCTGTGAGGCCAGTGCTCTGGGGAGCCGGGGCCCTGCCCACCGGTACCTTGATGCATTTCACTGTCTCTGGGGAGGGCCAGCGCGTCAGACACCGAGGCCACCGGGCTTTCTTAGACCAGGCTGTGGGGATCTCCACTCCGGGGGCCAGCTCTATCTCCACCTGACCTTCTGATGTTTCCATGGCAACCCGAACTGCAGTGCTGTTTGTTAGCATGCTGACCTTTCCTAGTGGGAAATGATAAACAGGCTCAGAAAAAGCATTCACAGAGGGAATTTGGGGACAGTGACTGTGACCAGCTCCTTGTTACTGGAGGGGCAACTGTCTCAGTGTTAACAGCACGCAAGGTGGGGGGCAGGGGGGTTTTTTATATCAAAACTGGACAATTACCAAAAAAAAAAACACTGATAGAAGCATTGCTAGAAAAATCTCATGGTTGGTGGGTTTTTCATTTATCTTTCTCCTCCCTCCCCCAAGGCTATTATAGTATCTTTTCTTTTAATAGTCTTTTCAGAAGCTCAAATGAAAGAGATGCTGAATACCAACAAAAGGTAGAGTATTTGCTACTGCAAAGTGAAATCCAACCATTTATACATGCCCCTCATTCCACCCTTGTTTAGGACGGCCTCGGTCCCCCTTACTTATTCATCAGCCTTTGGTGGTGTTCAGTTTAACCTGTGTCTTACCTGGGTCACAAACTCTCACGTGGTATTTGTTCCCACCACCCATTAAGCCTGCCTCGCCTCACATGTATTTATCATCATGAGCCCTGGTAACCATAAAATATTTCCACGTGCGGCACAGCCCCTGGCTTAAGGAGTGAGCAGAAAGAAGGTTTCATGCCATCATTTACCAACCAGGCAAGGAGAGGGAGAAAAAAGAAACGCATTTGGTAAAGTTTTCCAGCTCAAATGCCAGAAGCCATTTCTAATTTGTTCCCCCTTTTTCAAAAGATGTCCGATCACTTTTGTTTGTTTGTTCGCCTTCATTACAGATAAGGAGGAGCACTCTTGGATGGGGATCTATTATTTTGCTCTTCCTTGCTCAGAGAAGAGAACAGAAGCTCCCTCATTAATTGTGTTCAAAAGGAGAACATTCTTCTCTCCTTGGCTGGGGTATGATAAAGAGAGTATTGTCTGCACCTCATCAGAGCCGCCCAGACAGGAACATGACGACGTCTGGCACTTCAGCATTATTTACTGACGGCACCACTGATGGCACCTCCTCAACCCAGCCCAGTTTGAATCTCTTACTCCCACTTTCACTGCTAACAGTGTTGCAAAGTGAACAGGTCAGCAAGGGCTGGAACCAGCCTATCTGGCCCACACCCTGCTCCCACAGCTTGCCCTGCTCAGTTGGTACGTGACTTAATTTCGGCATGTTACTTAATTTCTCTAGATCTCATTTTTCATCTGTAAAACAGGTAGAAAGATAATTCCTACTCTATAGGGGTGCAATGAGTATTAAATTAAATAATCCATGGAAGCACCCTAATCCAAGGTAACAATCCATTAAACATGAGCGATCCCTGTTATGGCACCTTCCAGATTATTCCAGCCAGACGGGAAGTGTAAAATGAAATCCGCTTCTTTCTGTACAAAGGGGATCACGTAGTGGTCAGCACTTACTGGTTCTTCACTCACTTATCCAATGCGGGCATTTTTCATAACTCTGTGTGTGTGTCCACACGGGCTCGGGTTCCTCATTCTTTTTAAAGGCTACACAGTAGCCCACTAGGCGGAGGCAGGTTTCCTGAGTCAGTTTTCCTTTGTTTCCACTTCAGTCCTTTCTAGCTATTCACTATCACAGAGTCCACAGCAGTGGCTAGCCTCATACATGTTTCTTTGTGGATCTGTAGGGATCTCTTTCTAGAGTTGGAATGACTGTGTTGCCAACCCATCGCATTATAAAAATAAAAGTGGACCAATGGCCCTTTAAAAAGTAGGCACCGAGTGACACTTTCAAGAAACTGTGTTGTACCTCGCCAGCCCCTACGCGGAGTGTGATCAGGTGTTTTCCTGCCTGTCAATCTCTTAGGTATTTTAGCGTACATTTCTCAAAATACATGTTAGATGGGACATTTTTTTTCTCATTTTTACTAGCCCTTTATATATATATATATATTTTTTTTTTTTTTTTGTGAGTCATGGTTTTTTCTGGTCATTATTTCTGTTGGTCTGCTTATGTATTTTTCCTTTTTATAAGTACTCTTGCACAATTGAGGAAATTAGCCACTTTTTTCCAGTTGGAAATTTACCTTTTCACTCTGGGTGAACAAAATGCATGTGTGTGTGTGTGTGTGTGCACAGATGCCACGCTGTACTGTAACTTAAGATTGTGAACTTAGTCAGTTCTCTGTGGCTTCTGGATTTTGTGTTTCAGTAGAAGTCAGTGGTTTCCACGTGTGCTGTCTCAGCCCACTGGGGTACTGCAGTCAGCTGCCAAGTATTGAAGCAGATATGTGCTAATAACAAAGATCTGAGGTTTATGAATACCTTGTTTTCTTTTTTTAAAGTACCCAAGTTTTTAAGCTAACACGCTGGAAAGGCTGCAAAACCCAAACCCCATCCTACCTACGCCAGGGCAGTGATTACCGAAATCCACAGGAGTATGTCGATGTTGTATGAATTCCAGTCTTCCGTGAGTGACAGCAGAAAAAAAGAGCTGATTTGTATTATGGGGACTGGACAGGCATAAAGAGCACATGATTACGGTCTCAATTTAGGGGCATGAGCTTCAGGTGACACCCAAGCAGAGGTTTTATCGAACAAAATGAAAATGCCTGAAATTTCCCCTGTATTTTCTTGATCCACTCACCTGACAGGTGACAGGTTTCGATCGCATTCTCTACCAGTGTCCGAAACACCTGGAGGACCTTGGCAGGCACGATGTCGCCCTCGATGTTCACATCTGCCTGGTGCCACTGCCACAGGCCCTTCATAAACTGCTGCACCTCCAGCCACTGCTGCAGGCCCTCCGGGTTCCTCAAGGGGCAAGGGAGCCTCGTGCCCTGCAGGGTGTAGTACCGCCAGCGCTGCTCCCTGGCCTCCCTGTACCCTGCCAGGCCTCTCACCGGGACTGTGACGAGAAACTGGCTGGGAGCCAAAACCTGGGGTTGGGAAAGGAAAGGGGGGGGCGGGTAGGAGGAGTGCTCTGGAGCTGCCCTGTTGAACTCAGCGAGCCACTCAGCCCTCAGCGTTGTGACCAGGTGGACAGGGAATCACGCCTGCCTGTTGCGAGAGGGTCCATCTTTGTCCTGCCACTAAGCCACTGTAATGCTCGGAGCAGGTAAATTAACTCGCTGAGCTCTTGGTTTCATGAATCTGCAAGGAGAAAGGGCGAACCAGACCTGGAACTTTACAGGGCACCTCACGTTTACAGGGAGACTTTTTCTCCCAGGAGGCAATTTCCTGGGATATAGTCCTAGGAAAAGCGATGTCATGTTTCTGTTCCTAGTCACTGGTCTATTTTTGCCTAATTTAGGTGGCGGTAGAGGTGGGCAGGTGATGTGCTGACACTCCAGGATCCAATCTATTTTGCAATTTTCATCCTGCGGTCAATTTCCAAAGATCGGACTCTCTTTGAGAACACACAAGTCCCAGAATCTTACGGGTGGTCGCTATGCCCACCAATCTTAAAATGTACTGGACCGGCAATGGTCTTTAATTCATATACTAATTTTTTTTTTTTTTTTTTGCCCATCCATTCATTCATTCAACAGAAATTGAGTGTCTACTGCAGGCCACACACCATGCTGGGGCCTAGGAATGGAGCGATCAAAAAACATGATCCTTACAAACGAGGAACTTAGTCGGGTGTGAGAAAACAGGCATGAATACATGAAAGTGTAATACCAGTGAACGGGGTTGTTATGTGTGATGAGAAAAATCGAGACAAAGGAACGTGGGAGCCCAGAAGAGTTCCGAGCCTCCCTTCTCTCATCTCTGAAAGGGAGAGGACCTAAGGTCTGTCCCACCAGGCTGTTTACGGGTTCGAGTGAGACCATTTCACTCAAACGACGACGGCTTCACCCACAGGACAGCACTGCGTGAATGCTGGTCATTGCACACTGGCTCTGGCGGCTTGTAGCTCTGTGGGGCACCTCAGCAGGGACAGGGACCCCAGGCTGCCCCTGCGGTCTCTAAAGGCCACCTCTTCTGCTTTCTCCCTTCCCCCGCCCACAACCCACAGACTACCGCTTTCAACTATTTCCTCAACGATGCCCCGCGTTCCCTTTGCCTGGCTCCCAATCCGTGACGCGGTTGCTTTAACAAATGAACGGGCGCACTGCTAAATGCTAGTTGTCACGGTGGCATGTGCTTTGGGATCTGGGGCCCCAGTGTGAGTTCTGGCTTCGGTGCCTGCTATGATCGACCGAGGCACTTGATTTCCGAGGTCTCAGTGCTTATCATCTGGGAAGTAGGAATGTGAGGGCTCCCATGAGTTTGTAAAGGGCAACCGCTAAGAGTACCTGTGGGGACAGGCCGTATTATTAGTGTTCTTAGCAGTGTGACTGCCTGTCACGTCCGGGGTCCCACCCACCCCAGCTTCCGGGCTCTCTGCATGGGCACCCAGAGACAGGTGAGACCTGCTCACCTTAATGTTCCCATTGTACGTGAAGGAGTATGGGATGGCTTGGAACCGGATGTCTTGGTGGCTGATTTTGGTGGTCAGATGGTAGATGACTTTCTGTACCTCCTCCACCGTCTGGGAAACCCAATGGCGCCTCAAGTGCACCTGGCGGGGGGCAGGGAACAGCACAGGGGTTATCTCTGGTCCGGCCACCAGGCACTGGCATAAAGAAGTGATGGACAGGACTCAGTGGGGGTGACCAAAGGACTCCAGCTCAAAAGCTCCTGCCTTCCCGAGAACTCCGGGAGAGGTGAGTTTAGGTCTGATAGTGCTTCTCAGAGCTCACTTCTCAAATGGAGGCGTTCGTTCAATATTCACCTAGCACCGGCTGGGTGGTGGGCGCCCCTGCAGGCTCTGGGGCCCAACAGTGAACAAGGCACCCACGGACAGGATAGAGAGGCTTACCCTCTAGTCGAACATACAGAATATAGGTACGTACGTATACATGTGCACACCCACACACACATGCATGTATGTATACATACAGGGTGGGGCAAAAGTAGGTTTACAGTTGTGTGTATGGAAACATAATACAATAATTAATAAATAACAAGAATGAACTCTGTGTTTTGCACACTCACAGTGGTAAATCTCTTTTTGCTCCACTCTGTATATGCACATACACACATCGTGTGTGCGCGTGAGGTGCTATCAGGTACGGTAAGTCCCATGAAGAAAAACAGAAGAGGGTAAGGGGTTAGAGAAGTAAAGGGGCTGCTATTTCGGAGTCAGGGGGCCAGGGCATTTGCACGAGCCCTGAAGACAGCTGGGGAAAGCAAATCCCGAGGCCCCCCAATCAGGGGGCAAGCTTGGCAAACCCTGGGGCTGGAGCCTGGAAAAGGAGGGTGATAGGAACGAGCCTGGCAAGGAGGGCGGGGCCAGACCGTCATCCCGCAGGGTTTGGGGGGCGGTGGCGAGACTACAGTGTGATGGGGCATGACGCCTGCTGGCCAGGATGGTGAATATGAAATGGCTAAGCACGCGTGGGTATGAAACGGTCTGAAGCATGTGAGCACGCAGGAAGCACTTCCTGCCCACGTCAGTGACAAGGGTCCCCTTCCGCGGGGAATTCGACCCTCCTGCACCTGTAAGAGAGGGCATGCAGGCATCTCTTTTGACTCTTCCCGGCAGGTCTCCAAAAAGTGGAAAACACCCACAGAAAACTGAACACCAAAAAATATATACCTTAATGGATACTTAAGGTTTAGGGAAATAGCTGCTTGCAGGAAATACAAGGGAACTTTTAGTAAACTCCAGGAGACGCAGAAAAGTCCACATGATTTTTGGACGGGAAGGATCTGTAGGTGTTTTCTGAACTAGAGGAGCTCTCTGTTACACTGCCCACGAGGCACCTGCAGGCTGGGACCGGCAGGGTGGTCTCCCTTAGAGATGCCCCTGAGCCCAGCCAGGCACTGACTGGAAGCATCTTCAGGGGTGTCTAACCCGCAGCCTGTGGGCTACAGGCAGCCCAGGATGCCTGTGAATATGGCCCAACACAAAACTGTAAATTTACTTAAAACATTATGAGATTTTTTTGTGATTACATGTTGCAATGTATTTAACGTGTGGCCCAAGACAACTCTTCTTCTCTCAGTGTGGTGCAGAGATGCCAAAAGGTTGGACACCCCTGATAAATCATCTAAATGTAATGCCCACCCATGAATCTTTGTCTTTCTTCCGAGTTTCATGTAATGGCTGCTTCTATACATTCTAGAGTAGTTTTTAGACACCCATCAACCGGTCAAGAACAAAAGCTCAAGTCAATGAGATTTCTGTTTTGCTAAACTCCGTCATCAGTGTGTCCAGTTACCTGAGACCTCACCCCTCCCACAAGCCACAAGCCACAAGCCAACCACACACGGGCACAGAACACAAAGGTGCACGTGCACTTATTTGCACACGTACTGTATGTCGCATACATTCAGTACATCAATAAGCATTTCACTAGCTGTGTGCCAGGCACTGCTACACGCTAGGGCGCAGCCACATCAACACAGACACGGCCATGAACTTACAGCGGTGGTGAAGACAGACGTAAGTACAGAACTTGAGGGAAGGGGAAGGTGCCATCCGTACAGCGAGGCAGCTTGAAACCTATTTTCTATACACACATCGAGGTGTGCACAGAGGCCTAGCTTTGAGAAGCGAATTACTAATACACTCTAGGTGCCTCGGAGTAACAAGAAACACAAGATGAGGTCTCTGATCTTCCCGAGCTTACAGTCTCACTGGAAATACAAGATAGACACAAAGCTGTTATTTCAAAGTCCACGAGTCTTGTCCGATCTTAAACAACACGAGCACATCTACACTACTTT
This sequence comes from Mormoops blainvillei, assembly GCA_004026545.1. Classification (NCBI taxonomy): domain Eukaryota; kingdom Metazoa; phylum Chordata; class Mammalia; order Chiroptera; family Mormoopidae; genus Mormoops; species Mormoops blainvillei. Next base: position 61,699 of record PVJD01005409.1, read on the forward strand.
TTCGCAACTTCGTTTGCCACCATCACCCAACTCCGCCCCCAAAATGTTCATCCCACTGTATTCCTCATGAGAAAAGGAACCAAAGGCTTCTTTCTTGAACATCTGTAAACTATGGCAACTCTGAATCCGCCAGAGTGTGCAAGTGGAAGACAGCAGGTGGTCACAGAGGTACGATCCTTTGCCAAAAATCAAGGAACACGCCTTTAGAAGCCAGTGGTGAAGGGCCCTCTCCCATGTAGGACTCCTGTGCACTGGGATTCCACACCACCGGACCAATCTTTCTTGAATACCCACTTCATGCCAGGCTCTGTGCATACACATTAAGAGGTTTACAGGTGCGATGGGGGCTGGGGGGCGCGGGGAAGAAGACAAACTGCAAACTAAAGCTGCAGCCATCTAGGGTTAAGGTCAACGTTTGCCCCCGGCACTCTGGGTACACACACAAGCACACCTCCCTGGTCGGAGGTCGGTAGGCCCCTCTGGAGGCACCGTGTGTTAGAGTGGTGCCTTGAAAGATTAGTAGGAGTTAGCTAGCAAGAGAAGGGCAGGAAGGTTGTTCTAGCAAGAGAGTGCAGCAGGGACCTAGCGCGAGAAGCACAGGGGAGGACTGTAATTGTTCTTGTACCCTTGGAGCAGAGGTTGCCTTGCTGGAAGATGGTGTGCTGGGAGAATAAACAGTGAGAGGTCTTGAAAATAAAGAAGAATTTTGAGAACAAAGTCAACAGTAAATGGCTGAGTAAGATAAGGCCTGAACAATGTCCACAGGGTTTGGAACTGGGACAGGAGGGAAGGGTTCCGGGACTCGCAGGGCAGTCCGCCAGACTGCGGTGGCTCAAGAGGGAACGCGAGATGAGCAAGTGAAGACAGAGGTAAGCAACTGCTTCGGGAAGTTGGCTAGGGAAGGAAAAACAAACAAGGACACCTATAGGTTATTTTTTTTCAAAATGGCACACAGGTTGGAGCCCGTCAAAAGGTGACGGGAAAGAGCCAGTGGAGAAGGAAGAGCCTACAGAGGGCGAAGCCGCTGAGTAAGGATTTCCCTGCTGGGAACAGTTGTGCAAATGCAGGAGGCTGGTGAAGAGTCCACCCTGGGGTGTCAGGAGGGAAGAAAGGGGGGTGCAATTACAGACAAAAGGGTAAGGAGTGGTGGGAATCGGAGAGATTTCCTGTCTGGTGTCCATTTTCTTTTCCGTACTAGGCAATGTGCTGAGAGCGAGGTGGAGGGGTGGAAGAAAGGGGGTTTCGGGGTGACAGGCTTTGGAGATAGCTTCTCTAAAGAATGCGGGGCTGTCTGGGCACAGGAGTAAGATTGCCAGGCAGTGCCCAAGACAGACATGGACGGATCCATGGGGCAGGGAGACGCCAGCGGGCTTGGTGGTAAGGTGTCCCCCAGCACCAGAGGTGACAGCTGAGGTACTAAGATTCAAGTTTGCTGGGCAAGCTCTGGAGATGGATGGAAGAAGAAGGGAGGGCTTCGGCAGTGGGTCATGTTTTCCAGCCTGGGTGGAGAAGGGACCGAGCTGGCTAGTAGATTAGGGGACACTGGATAAGTTCAGGGATTGGAAGTCCAATCAGGAATACCAGGGGAAAGTAAGACAAGGGCTGACTAGATAGAACGTTGCAGACAGAGTGGCTGGGAAATAGTATTCCCAAATACTATTGTATTTGAGTATTCTGGGGGCTAAGGCGAATCTAACCCTCCTATTGCACTAACCACGGATATGTTATGCTATACTTGTTAGCAGGCAGATTCGGTTACTCTAATTAAGCAGAGCTTATGCAAAAATGGCCATGAGAGGCACTCAGTCATTAAGGGTGCCATTCCTGTTTGGTGGCCTCCCTGTCTCCAGGGCACGTCTATGTGTCCATATACATGTACATGTCCCATCCTGGGCTACTTCCCTTCCCCTCAAGTCACACTGGCATTTGCTACTATGATTAACTCAAGTTTGTGGACAATTTTTACTGTTTCAAATAGAAGTTATGGAGACATCAAGGTTATTCCCTACGATAACATTCTGACTCATTTGCATTCCGACGTGCTTCCTGGAGAGAGAGGTAGAGAAATGGCGCGAAACAGCGTTCCAGGAATGAAATTTCACGCAGGCCTGGTCACGCCCCGAGCACGTGGCCTGTGCCACTGTCATCCATGATGAATGCCACTGGGGGAAATGGTGAGAACTTCCTTCCCGACAACACAGAGTCAGACTTTTAATTCCGGAATTGCATTAAATCCCATAATCGGGCTTACAAAAAGGACAGACACCATCTCTGTCTTCTAGGGGTTAATGACTGAAAGGGTTAGAGACTTAAATTCAGCGGTACACATGGATGAGACAGGTTTTCTGCCAGCACCTCCATCTTTTCAGACTGATTCTCCCATGAACCAGGTTTCAGCTCCCTTGCCTAGCAACAGCAGAAAGGAGGAGCTAAGACTGCTGAGTCTTGCATGTGCAGGATACTTTATAAGGGTCAGCTCCTTTAAGCCTCCCAGGAATCTTTTAAGGGAGATGCTATGATCGCCCCCATTTTACAGATGAAGACTGAAGTTCAGAAAGAGTAAGTAATTTGCCCAGGGTCCCAGAGTCAGTAAGTCTCAGGACCAGGATCCACGTGCAGGCCATGTCATTCTGAAGCCCACGTCAGAACCACTACACAGAACTTCCCCAAGGCCAAGGGGGCCGGGAGAGAAACCCACGCCCACCGCTTGGATGGGTTCCCTCAGCCCCGCGGCCTCTGCGGTGATTCCCCGCGCACTCAAATCGTACACATGCGCGGAGGCTTTGTCTCCACTCTGGGAAACGCTTCCCCCCTCAGAGCTACCACTCCTCCTCCAGCAGCCCGTTTAAATCCTATTGCAGCCCTGTGGTCAGTCGTGTGTGACATTAAGCATTTGCCAGCCTGCACCCTTGAAGGGCCGCCCTCGAAGACACCTGGAGCACAGAATTTCTCTTTAGCAAGCCACATCCCGGACCTGCGTTTCGGGCCCTGTGTTTTCCCAAAAGCAGGTGCTCAGTCTATGTTTACGGACATACATACAGAGGGGTTTAGCAGAAGACATATGGCTTTGGGGTAAAAAGAGTAGGCTGAGACCTCATCACCTTCTCTACCTAGCTGTGTGACTTCGGACAACTTATTTAATCCACGTGGGCCTCTGTTCCCTCTTTTGTGTGTGTCACATGGTTGTCATTAGATTAAATGAGATACAGTGTAGGCCTCAACCTGCCAGCACCTCTTACACTATTCTTGCATTATCTTCAGTAAACCCTGAAGATAATTCTGATCACATATATGCAAAGATACTGTGTGAACATCAATTGGAATAAAGATAGCTAAGACTCTCTCCTCCCCTCTAGAAGCTTAGAAACAATAAAACAGTATAATGTTTATAACTGATTGTCAAATAATTATCATTAATAATTATGAGGAGAGTTCACAGGAAGGCAAAAAACCTTAGTTTTGTGCTAGGGTGTCAGGGAAATTTTTGCTGAGAAAGTGGACTCTGAGCTGAATTTAAAGGGTGTCTATGAGGCAGAAAAGTGGGGGAGGAGGAAGGCTATCCCCCTCGGTGGAGGGAAGAGGGGCAGCTCGGGCCTGAGGTTTTCTCAGAACACAGTTCTTGTGGGGCAGGAGTGGCAGACACGACCTCATCCAGGGGTGGGTAGGGGACATACACGGGAAGCAGGGCTGAGGGGGGCGGTGTCAGGCTCAGGAGTGCCGCAGGCCCCGAGAGCCAGTGAGCCCCATCTTCTGTTGAACAGACACGCAGCTCCAGCCCACGGTTGCCAGGCAAGAAACTGGGACCTGTGGTTGCCAGATATCTTGATTATTTTTTCCCCCAGAGAAGACGAAAATCTGGGTTTCTATTTAAAAATCTCTATTTTAAAATACAGGGTAAGCAAAAGTAGATTTGCAGCTGTTCATATGGAAAATAACACAATAATTAATACATAATAATACAAGAATAAACTCTGTTTCTCATGCTCACAACTGTAAACCTACTCTCGCCCACCCCATATTTGTAAGAAATTTGAAAAACGTTTAAAACACTCCAACAGGCTAAAGAAGGCACGTGCACAGGCCGGATTCGGGGCATGGAACGCTGTTTGAAAGTCCTGCCAGGGATGCAGGGAAGCAGGGAGTAGGAACACGAGAGCATTACTTGAAGACCGGGCTAAAAACGTTTGGGCTTTTTTTCTTTCAGAAAACACAGGATAATGGGAAAACTGGTCAACGCTCCTTCTATCTCAGAGCCCCCCAAAAGGAAAAATAATGGGAAATCCCTTTGTTCGCTATAATTTTTATCATCATTAAGTTTTCCTTATTTCTCTCTTAGAGGCTCTGCCTAAGAAATCAACTTATGACTATGATAAAGAACTCTGATCAAGGTTGGTGGGGTGGGCAGGGTGGGAGGGGTGAGGCGGGGTGCATGGGAGACCAGTATCTGTCCTTACCTTCCCCAGCAGGCACTCTTCTAAGTTTTCTGCAATCAGAGATTTCATTGCTTCTTGTTCAGTCCTGGGCAGAACTGCAACACCGTCCAGGTTTGCTTCTCGGTGCAGGACAGCACTTACAGGTCTCTCTCCCAAAAATGTCAGTCTCTCTGTGTTAAATTCCTCTGGGAATGTGTACAGGAACCAGACACTCGGCTCCTCAATTCTTCACTTAACCTCTTACTCCCAAATTGTGAGCATCCATCTGTCATCTTCGGGAGAATTAAAAAAAAAAACAAATTTAAAAAGGAGAGTTGATGAAATGGAATTTGAGTCTAACCTAATTTTATTCTGTCTAGCTCTGGTACTCTGGGCAAAGTGCAGTTTTCCAAGTTGTACTTCCCACTCAAATACTTCAGGAAAGAAATTCCTGCGGGTGGCTTCTCCCCACCTTTTTATGCTCTTGTCCTAAAACTAGACGCACCCTTGAGCTGACTCTCTTTTATCTCCTCCTCCTTCTCCTGTTGACAGTAAATATCCCTTGCCCTCCGACCGGGAAAACCCCACAGACTGACTTACCTTCTTTACAATAAACAAAATAGGAAACTGCCAAACGACCAGCCTGGCACCCGTTGTTATGCCTACAAATAGGGAGGTAGGGCTTGTCAACCCGATCAGGGCATGAAGGAAAGCGCACGCCTGCCCGGGCACACGCACACAGGCACACCCACCAGTGGCAGGACAGGGATCCTTCTGCTCACCCGCTGACCTTTAACTCGCCTCCCACTTGAAAGCTGGCCATAAAAATTAAGTCACTGTCAACAGAATCCCTGAGAATCAAGGAAACCATCACGGCTGGTTTTGCCAGCAAAAGCATGCTGGGAAACAGCTCCAGGTAGGCAGTAAATTCCCAGTCTGGCTGGCTGGAGCTAGTTTCATACAGGAAAAAAAAAATCACCCTGGTCTAATCCGATCTCACTGACGCCAGTAAACATGAGAGTGTATGCTCAGATGATCTCAGGAGAGGACAGCACTCCAGGAGCCCTGCTCGCTTCTGAGCGATTTTCCCAGCCCACCTCACGGCACAGGGGAGCCTCTGCTTCCTGTAGCCTCAGAGTTCGCACACCTCTCCTACACGGCCACGGAAGCCACAGTAGCGCTCCCGGGCTGCTCTGCTCCACCCACCACCACCCACCTCTGTAATCCCAGGGCTCAGTCCTGCCTCTTTTCCCAAGTCCCTTCTGTGAATCTACAGTCTGATAAGGACAAGGGAAAGCCACCCTCCTCAATATTGCCTTGAGCCCTGACTGGTGTGGCTCAGTGGGTTTGGTGTCGCCCAGTATTGGTTCCATTCCGCGTCAGGGCATATCCCTGGGTTGCTGGCCAGGTCCCCAGTTGGGGGCGTGCAAGAGGCAACTGATCGATGTTTCTCTCCCTCTCTCCTTTCCTTCCCCTCTCTCTAAAAATAAAGAAACTCTTTTTAAAAAATACTGCCTCAATTTTTCCATTTTCTTCCATTTGACACTCTTAAGTCTCCGGGGTTTGTTTTGTTTTGGTTTGGTTTGGTTTGTTTGGGTTTTTCTTTTTTTTTTGCTATCAAGTGCTCCTGAATATTTCTCAATCTTTTTCCCTTCGCTGCTCTTACCACTGGCCAGGTGTTCCGAGTAATCGGCTTTTCATAGGAACAAGAGCCTCTCTCCCTCTGACCTTCTTGAGACTCAGAATCCTAGACCCACCTCATTTGCAACTCAGCCCAAGTCCTCCTGTTTCTTCCATGTGCTCTTATTTTTGTCCTTCCTTTTGCTTCACTGCAATCATTAACTGGGAGTCCCTTTCCTCTGGCGGGGCCTTTCCTCCCATTCAAAGGTTACCCCACATACTCGTCAACAGGTGTGCAAATTTGCGTCATTTTTGCCTGTGGCTCTCCAACCGCAATTGCTCCAGCACCACGGCTGATCCAAATGATAAAACTGAATCTTCTCTTGCGCTGGGGTCAGTGATGCTTGCCAGACGTGAGGAAGGAAAACAACACACAGGACCAACGGAGGTACCTGGGAGAAGAAGGGAGAGGCACGTGCTCAGGGTGACTTCCTACGGTCTATTTTTACCTGGATGTCAGACCCAGGAAATAGGGGTGTTGTGTAAACACAGCCTGTTCCTTACAACAAGGTGCCAAATATAGGGCAGTCCCAAATACGGTGGCCTCTGACAGATTGGAAAAGGCAGCTTTCTTTGCAGATACAGATGTCTGGGTAATGGGATATTGGGCCCAGAAAATATTTCCTGAGCAACCGCGGGCCTAAGGCACTACGCTAGGCCACTCAGAGGGATTCCAAGATGACTCATATTCTTCCCTTTACGCAGGAAATAGGTCTCCTCATTTCTCGTGACTCACACCAAATGCAGGTCTGCACAGGTAAACCAGCTTTGACAACTTCTGTTGTGAGGACCAAGAAGTTATTTTCGAAAGGCAGTTTAACAAGCTATTCACAGCCCTAAACCATCAATACGAGAAGTCCTGGGAAGACAAAGTCACCCTGGTTCACCTGCGGAGGTGCCTGTTACTGATTTACCTAGTGGCCGAGGTATTCATTCCAGGAAGGTGAAGCGTTGGCTTGATCCAAATCAATCTTAAATACAGAAATTTGTTCAAGTTCACCGAAGTTACAAACTCTGACTTATTCTTTCAAAGTTTTCCTCTAATCCCAGGGTGGCACCTCTGACAGCTCAGAGGCCCAGAGACAATTGTTCACGCTGTGAAGGAGCCCCCAGCAAGGAACAAGGAAGGGACACTGTGTTCTGTATCCCCAGTGCAGCCAAGTAGCTAACACATAATCTACCATTAATAGTGATGAATATTTGATTGCATTAAACATTAAAGTGACATTCGCATAAAAAATACGTTGAGATGCATAAAGTCACTTTATAAATTATCAATTTAATTTCATACATGAAAATAAGATCTCTTTAAATTACTACCATCTTTTATAGAAAGACCTGATATAAAAGAACTTGGCACAGTATCTGACATATGACAGAACATCAATAAATATGTCTTCATGCTCCATTTTTTTCTTCGAGGAAAAAAGGCCCTTCTGTTAACATACGTGACTAATTCTGCCAGTCTTCTCTCATGGGTGAGATCTCTCATTGGATTGCTCTGCACAGCTCCATCAAAAAGCTAGTCTCCTAACCTTTCATACCAAAAATGGCAACTGAGATAGTTTGAAATTGACCTTTTTTCAAGGTTCACAGGTGGAGGATCCCAAATTCAAAGGCCTACATGAGCCAAGAAGGCAATAAGATAAACAAGGTAGAGTAGAACAATGGAAAGGGGTGGGGCCTGTGGTGGGGTAGAGAACATATTTCCTACCTAAGATATTCTAGAGTGTGTGTGTGTGTGTGTGTGTGTGTGTGTGTGTGTGTGTGTGTGTTTAAAGCAGTACCGGACGATATAAAACCCACCCTGGACTCTATGCTCCTCCTCCAACCCCCTCTGGGACTATTACTACTCATATTCGTCCTCCAAGATTCAGCTCGGGGACCTTCTCTGACTCTCAAGGCTGAGTAAGGAAATCCATGTGATGTATCAAGGATACATCAAGCACACGCTGCTTAAAGGCAAACGTTCCCCTTATTGATCACAGTGCTTAACACAGAGTAAGTGCTCAGTAAATATCTCTAGAATGAATGAAGGAATGTGTGAATGAACCAATGAGTAAGCGAGGGTGGCTCTCCTCATGCTACAGTCCAATCCCATCACACCTACAGGCATATGATAAAGTGAGAAAAGTGAACAGGTCAATAATGAGTAAATGCTTACTGCTTTACTTAGGAGTGCAATTAACAAGCGCTGGGAAAGCTGACTTCAACTCAGAAAGAGCAGAGTAACACGGTAAGATGTGTCTGCACCTGCAGGAAGCCACTGCTCGCAGTCAAACCGTCAGGATTGCTGAAAAACTGCCCAGTGATGAGAACGTGCCATGTGGATCTTGGTATCCAAACACCCATGTGTCTTTGTAAAAGTCATGGCTCCATCTGGCCATTTCAATAAAAAGTATACTATTTCTTAGCAGCAACTATTACCCTAACACACCCAGAAAAAGGAGTAGTCCTCCAACATCAGCCTGAAGGGACAAAACAGGTTTACTTAACCTCGACTCTACCACTTACATAGACTTTGATCAAAAGAAATAATGAGAAGCAATTAGTGCTATGAACTCCAGCCTTCTGTGCAGCAAAGATGACCTGTTTTAGTTACAAAATACAGGGTCCAGCACAAATAACACCCCCTTTCATTACAAAATCTTTAATTACAAAATCATAAGCATGTAATTCTGTCACATAACAATATTGCACTCAAGCACACCCTATGACATTTTAGGTGATATGTGCAAATTAAAACTGTAAATTATTACACCCATATTATTACCCTACTAACCACACTCAAGCAGGTGTTACTTCTGCCGGACCCTGTAGTATATATTACATGACCCTAATTTGTGCTGGGAAAGGAAAGGAGACTATCCAGATCTGCAATCGTCTGTCTGTATTCGTCTGTGTTCATCCATCTGTACTCCATGCACTGGCATGTCACTCTGGATCTTTCTCATTCAAATGGCCCATGCTGAAAGGCAGCCCAGACACCTATTTTCAACAGAGACCCATTGGCAATGTAATAAACCTCCGGCTATGGTTTGGATGACACTTTAATTTCAAATTAAATGGCTTCCGTGTTCATATCTCCCTACCAGGTAAGCAGAGCTGTAATTTTCATCTGAAACTTTTCCGTAAGACGGAATGCAACTCCCTTCCGTCCGCTCCGAGTCACGTGAGGCCGGCGTAGTTTTCGGTTGACGCCACTGAGAGTAAGAAACACGTTTACAGAACGAGGCACTGGTGTTATTAATTTGTCATACCATGAAGCTAACTGGCACTTTACTGAGCTGTTCGTCCCGGTTTCTGTGATATTTGAGTTGGAAGGTGTCAGGAAATAGGTGATGGGAAGAATTAATTGTTATTAGTTCCAAGACACACAGCTGAGTGGTTTCCCACCCCACCACCGCAGTGCTCATGACATATGACAAATTTATCTTTCTTTTTTAAGTTAAAAGAGGCTCAAAGCGAAGATACAGACCCAGAGATCAATGGAACAAAATGAAAAGTCCAGGAATAGACTCACACAAATACACTCATTTGGCCTTTGACAAAGTATAAACACAATTCAGTGGAAGAAAGATAGCATTTATTGGGGTCATTCATAAGAAAAGAGTTAGACCTTGACATAAAGCTCACACCTTATATAAAGGTTAGCTCAAAATGGATCATAATCTAAGTGAAAAACATAAAACTATAGTTTAGAAAAAAAACGGGATAAATTCTTATGAACTGGGGATAGGCAAAGAGTTCTCAGGCTGACACCAAGTGAAAGACGCATTAAGAAAATGACAAACTGGACCTCATCAAGTACAAAAATTTTAAACTTTTGTTCTTCCAAAGATACTGTCATGAGAATGAAAAGACAAGCTAAGGATGAGGAGAACATATTTGAAAACTACATATCCAACAAAGGACTTGTATCCAGATTAACCAGAGAACTCTCAAACTCAACAATAAGAAAACAAGTAACAATTAAAAATAGGTAAAGGACTTGAACAGACACTTCTCCAAAGAGGATACAGGGTGACAAATTAGCAGGAGTCAATATCATTAGCCATTAGGGAAAGGCAAATGAAAAACATGATAACATACAATTACTTGCATGCTTATTTGAATGGCTAAAATAAAAATATTTTAAAAAGCAACAAAAACACCAAGTGTTGCTAAGTATATGGAGCAACTAGAAATCTCATACCTTTCAAATGGGAATGTAAAGTGGTACAGCCACTGTGGAAAGTGGCTTGGAAAGGTCTTATAAAGTAAAGTATATATTTGACCCCCAGCAATCCCACTCTTAGGTCTACAGCTTAGAGAAACAAATACTTGTTTTACACAAAAGCCTGTGTGTGACTGCTCACAGCAGTTTTATTTGTGATAGTCAAAATCTGGACACCACCCCAACACTCTTCAATGAGTGACTGGATAAAGAAACTGTGGTGTATCCATACCACAGAGTACTATGTAACAGTAAAAAGGAACAAACTATTGATATATACAACTTGGATAAATCTTAAAGTTATTATGTTGAGTGAGAGAACCCACTTTCAAAAGGTTACATACTGTATGATTCCATGTATTTGGCGTTCTCAAAAATTCTCTGAAAAAATATTAAGCTGTAATGGTAAAGAACAGATCGGTGGTTGCCAGGAGTTTGGGGTGAGGCGAGGATCCTACTTTATTCCTTTATCTTCAACTTTTCCTTACTTTGAAGTCTGTTCTTCCTGAAGTTAACACAGTTACCCGCCCCTCTTTTCTAGCACGGTGTATTTTGGTCCATCCATATACTTGCAATCTTTGTACCTAAAATGGGTTTCTTACAGACAATACACAGTTGGGTCTAGTTTTTTTGACTCTGAGATTGACTCTGACAATCTCTTCTGTGTTTTAATTGGTGACTTTAGACCATTCACTTTCACAGTAATTACTGAGAGTCGGGGTCCCTTCGACCCTGTTTGTCCCTGTTCTCCAGCCTTGTGCCCTGGGGCCATCACTTTTGCAGTCTGAGGGGCTGCAGCAAAACTAGCATCAATTTCTTTTTCTTCCTTCACAATTTCAGAGATAGGAGAGATTTTCTTACCCAGAGATCTTAGCAACCTCTGCATATGTTTTTTTCTTATTAGTGGAGAAACTTTCCACCTTTTCAGTTAAGGGACTTCTCTTTGGCTTATCTGAACTGCATCACCACTCTCACGCTTTGGGGCCATTATTAAGTAACATACGGGTGACTGGACCGCAAGCACTGATGGATATGCCGAAACAGTTGATCTGATCACCGAGACAGCTACTAAGTGACTTAACAGGGGAGTCATGTATATAGCGGTGGCAGCCCTGGACAAAGGGGTGATTCATGTCCCAGGCAGGACAGAGCGGGACAGCGCCAGACTTCATCACACTACTCAGAACAGCTCTCCATTTAACACGTATACATTATTTATCTCTGGAAGTTTCCATTTAATATTTCCGGACAGAGGCTGACCTCAGGTAACGGCAACTGCTCAGAGTGAAACCAAGGCTAAGCGGCAACACTGCCTTTGGGGAAATGCTCCGTCATTCTTGTTGCAATTATGTCCTGTTTCCTTCTCTGTTTCTCCTCCTGGAATTCTTATGATGCGCGTTGCACTTCTGCAGTTGTCCCGCGATTCTTAGAGACTCTGTTTTGATTTACAATCTCTGCGCTCTTTGCTATCCACTTCTGCAGGTCTCTGTCTATTGAGATATCCTCTAGCACAGAGACCCTTTCCTCGGTCTATTAATAAGCCTGGGACAGGCATTCCTCATTGCTGTTTCAGTTGGTTTATATCCCTAGCATTTCTTTCTGGATCTCTCTAGGGACTTCCATCTCACTGCTTATATGGTCCATCTGTTCTTGTCTCTGTCTACTTTATCTATTGGGGCCCTTAGCGTTTTAATTAGAGTTGTTTTAAATTCCCTGATAATCCAACATTTCTGCAATGTCTGACACAAATTGGGTTTATTGCCTTTCACAGGCCTTACACTTTTTTCTTGATAGTTAGACAAAATGCGCTGGGTGAAAGGGTCTGCTGTAAATGGGCCGTTGGCAATGTGGTGGGGAGGTACAGGGGCGGGGGCGGCAGGGACATGCTGTGGCCCCACGATAAGGTCTTGGTCTTTCAGGGAGCCTGCACTTCCGGTGTGTGACCTTCACTGGTGTGGCTCAGGTTTTGCTTTTCCTGCCTCCTGAAGTGGGCCAGCGTGGCCCGGGTGGGCTGGGGCTAGCTACCTTCCTTCTCCCCTGCAGAAGGCCGGACGTTCCTAGAGTTGGGCCTTTCCCTTCTCCCAGGTCAGCTGGGCTCTGATAATTCCCTAGCAAGTTAGACTCTGAGTAGCTAGTTTTGCCAACATTATTCCACATAATAAGAAAACAGACCCACCCCTGGCTGGTGTGGTTCCGTTGGGCAGAGTGTCGCCTGTGAGATGAAAGGTTGCCGGTTTGATTCCCAGTCAGGGCACATGCCTCAGTCGTGGGTTCAGTCCCTGGTCAGGGTGATTAGGAGAGGCAGCTGATCAATGTTTCTCTCCCTCCCTCTCTCACCTTCCTTCCCCTCTCTCAAAAATCACTACGCATGCCCTTGGGTGAGGATAAAAAAGAATAAAAAAGAAAGCAGACCCAGTCTTATAACATAAACATTTGAAACTTGGAAAATGTTATTATCACAACTGTAAAGTAGATATATTTCTGTTGGTTTCCTTTATCGAGAGGTGTCATGCTGAGATAGGAAAGATATAAGCAGAAAAAGAGATAAAAATATATGTAGGCCAGAGACAGTAAGAGCACATCCATAAATCATCTCATGGTATATGTCTATCTTTTCAAGGTAGCTACACAATTTCAAGGGCAAGCATTTAACAGAAATATTTCAAAGTATACTGGGAAATTTTAAAAAGAATCTTCAGACTATACAATCCAACTCACTGCCATTCCAGCTTGATACAAGTCTTGCGCTGGGTGCCAAAATGCAAAGGTCCTATTGATTCCATAGTTCCTCCCTTGGGTCAAGGGAGGGTCAAGGCCAAAGTATAAAGAGTGGTATCATCAGCCGCGTAGGGATGGGTCAAGCCCGGCCACTGGCCCGGACGGGGACCACTGCAATGGCCGAGTGCACACGGAGAAGGTGAGGGCCAAGAGAGGAAGGGGGGACCGGGCATCCTAAACCAACAGCGATGGCTGGCCACAGGCACAGAGACCCAGTCAGGGACTGTGGTCACTGCAGTCCGCCTGGAGGGTGCCGGGCAAGTTTAACGAGATGGTCTAAGGCACTGAATTCAAGGCTAAGGCACTTTGATTTCCCGTTGTATGCAAAAGAGAACCTTTGAAGGATTTTGAATAATACACTGATATAATAAATTTAATTATACACTGAAACGATAAATAAAATGATTCGTTAGAGTGGTCTACTTTGCCGCTACTTGTATATGGGATTCTCTATCTCCTCTAGCCTGTCGGCCTTGCAGGCGGAGACTGTGTCGGGTTCCCTGTTGTCACGATGTATCAGCCACTTCGTCTCCACTGTGCGGCCAGAAGGAGCAGCCCTCTGGGTAGACCCAGTACTCTAAGGCCAATGCGTGGTGAGCCAATGATGCCTGTGTGAGAGATTTTCCAGGGAGAAGCAGGAAGAGACACCAGAGATGTGCAGGCACAGAGGAAAGGCCACGCAAGGGCAGTGAGAAGGTGGCCTTCTGCAGGCCAAGGAGAGAGGCCTCAGGCGACACCAAACCCGCTGACGTCTTGACCTTGGACTTCTAGGCTCTGCAACTGCGAGAAAATAAATGTCATTGTGTAAGCCACCCAGTCTCTGGTGTTTTGTTACAGCAGCCCTGGCAGAGCAAGACACCCCTGTGAAGAATTCACTTGGGCTTCCCAGAGCTGGACAGAGAGACACCTCACTGGCACCATCCCTTCTTGCACTCCCTGCTGCCAGTCAACCCACTGCCCCTGGAAGGGGCAACAACTTCCAGCTGGTATCTTCTGAAGGGTAAGTTTCTTGCTTTTCTGGGACACCATTTGCAGCAGAAGTTGGGCCAGCTTTATCTTTCTCTATTAGTCAAAAGTTTTCAATCCGACCATCGAAAGCTCACTGTCCCAGCCACCCCAGTTCCTCCTTTACTATTTTTCTGTAGGAGGCCTAGCCATTTCTCTTTAAATGAGTTCCCAGGTGAGCAGTCTTGACAACAAGAATTCTTGATTTAGGCATCCTCCAAATCAGGAATCTACTAACGTAAAATCTTCTGAGCCTTCCAGCGAGACTTTAGGAAACCACGAAATCCCACAAAGGCTTTACACAAAGGGGGAGTGCCCCGTCCTTCCAGCGAGGAAGGAGCGTGCTGGAGGCACCATTCCAGAAGGAGCACTCGGACCCCGCCTCCCTGCTTCACTACTCAGGAGCCACAATATTTATTCTTGAAACATGATTAAGGAAACCGAACGCCAAGGAGAACGTGACTTTTTCCCCTTAAGTGTATGGCAGTTTAATCTACAATCAGTGTTGAGAAAATAAATTTTGACCTTTTGGGCAGTTGCCCCTTCAGTAAAAGTGATCAAGGTCAAACCACCAGACAAAACAACAACAACAATAAAACAAGAATAGAAAAGAAGTAAAGGAAGTTTGATACCTAAACATCAAGGAGGCTTTATTAAACATTTCATTTAAAAAAACCAACCTGGTGGAACAAAGTGCCAAATGACTGGTATCAGTTGAAATAACTCTTGCACATTTGGCTTTCGTTCCTAAACTTATCATGTAAACACTAATGTTTTTCTTGCTACCAAGTCTTTGCCTCAGTATCTTCTCGGGGTCATGGAATAGTGGGATGAGGACAGGAACAAGTCCGATTTGCAGAATGGTGGGACGCTTTCGCTGCCTCCATTCTGCACTCTAGCATCAGGAAAGCAACATGGTATTTCAAGCCCTAGTCAGGGGAAGGCTATGACAAAGTTCTGCTAACAAAGGATATGTAGGTGACGCCTCCTTCTTTCACACTGCCGTGCCTATCACAACCCCCTCACGGTTCATGCTCTCCCGTCACCATGACAACCAGCCAGAACACTATCAGCCGAGAAGAGTAATCCTTTATCCTCAACTCAGGGGGCGTTTTTCAAATGATGATCTTGTTTCGTAGTAAATTCTTGCCTTATTACAATATCAAGTAGTCAGTTATGAGCACTGGAGAGACCTGAGGGTTCCTGAGCTCTTGGCACCAAGGGCTGCCTAGCTCCCCGTTTTCTCTTCAGTATCCAGTAAGAGCAAGATTACATAAATTCTCGGCTCCCAGTTCAGTCTAACTATGCCTCATGCTAAAAATAACCCAAGATAAAAGGCAATGTTTGAGTGACAGTGAACCGCAAATTTATCATCCACAGGCCCCAGCAAAACGGAAATGAAAGAGCCCCGGCTGAGGAGCTCAGTTAAGAGTGTCATCCCAGCACATCAAGGTGGCAGGTTGGATCCCTGGTCAGGACCCATACAAGATTCAACCAAGAAATGCATAAATAAGCGAAACAACAAATCGATCTCTCTCTCTTTCTCTAAAAATCAGTACATAAAAATTTTTTAAAAAGGAAATGAAAGAAATAGCAATCAGACCAATCATGTTTGCAGCTCTTTGTACCTCAGCTTGAGTGCCCTGCACAGCTCAACATAATTCCTCTTAATTAACTACCTCTAGAAGTTTCCTAAACCAAAATATCTGTTATAAATATTTCAGGTTAATTGAGATGACCCAGTTAAAGATATAATAAACCATGGCTGTAATTGCTAGGGAGTTATAATAGCTTTTCTCTACAAGCTGGGGACATAGTAATTATTCTTCATATAGTGTGTAATCCTGAATTGGATAAAAGCCAACTACCCCTAGGAAGACTGCCATGTGAGGTAGACAGAAGAACACATAACTGACAAATTTGTCTTCCATTTGGAGGTTTATCCATAACTTGGTTTTAATTTCTTGATAAGCGGATTTTGTACTTTCCACTTTAAAGCCTTGAATAAAGTCTCTTGGAATAGCTGTGTGCATTTTAGTTAAGCTAATACTGTTTTTTCAGTTAAGATAACACTTCTTTGGTGTGGAACAGACAACTGCAAACATGAAAGAGAAACAGAAAGGGTCCATTTTTAATGATGAGAGAAACACAGACCCTTAATTGCAATACAGGGTGCAAGTGATAAGTACAACAAGTGATAGGTACAAGCAAGGCCACTGAGCGTGCTAAAGCAAATAGAATCCATATTGCCCAGCAGGTGAATGAAAACCTCACTGAAGCAGCAATATTCACACGGAGTCATGAAAGGTAGAAAAGATCCATCAGGAAGTTTAGAAAGGGAAGGGTGTTGCAGGAAAAGAAAATGGGTCTGAAAGCATGGGAGGAAGTGATGTCAGTGAAAATAAACACTGTCAAAAATTCTTTCCTCCATGAAATGTAATGAGAAAACTGCAAAAAGAGGCAGAATCAACATTTTCAGAAATCAGGAAGTTAACCAAAGTCTTGCAGCAAACTGGGGAGCATTTATTATTCAAGAAAAACTGATAAATCTTGGTAAGAAGAGAGAGCTATGTGGTGGTTTAACTTTTTTCTATATTTCACTCTCTAGCTCCAGAGTAGCCTTGAAAATGAACAGTCCATATTCATGATGAAAACTAGCAGCTTGGCAGCCACCAGAAAGGGCAGAACAGGGACAGAGTTCCTCCAAAACCTCATTCTAGAGAATTATCATTATGCAATTTGGCGAGCAGTACTCTGGACGACCTCGTGTTGTCTATAACGGACCTAACTCAAGGCCCTCCCAGTGGAAACAGACTTTTTCCTAAGGGCATCTGTAAAAACGATTATAGTTAATTGTTTAATTTCAGGGCTGCCTGAGAGGTGAATAATAACTGAGGCAAACAATAGACTAACCAAGAGTTTAAAAGAAAGAGCTGGGGAATCAGATGTTCATACAGGTTTTGGAAAGCTCCTACACATTTCTGGGAATCTAGAAGGCATTGTGAAAATTCCAAGGGCTATAAAAATGCACAGGAAAGACTGTCTGACTTGAGGCTCTGCACAAGCAGAAAGTGAAGGTTAGGGCAGAGCTGTAAACTGCCGGACTGTTGTAGGCATGGCCCAACACACAACAGAACCCCTTGTCAAAGGCTGGGAAACACATTGATTGCAGATGGTTAAAAAAAGTCTGTCCAATCATTAGCTGACTACCAAACTAAATTAGCAGAGACTTCAGTGGCCACACGCAACAAAGGACACAGAATTAGTTCAGAAAAGTCCCTAAACAATCATAGCAAATAGAACCACCACCAACAAATCTGGGGAGGAAAGGAATCTGATTCCCACAGTTGTCAGGTTATATATTTATGATATATAGTTTTCAACAAAAAATGTATGATACATACAAAGAAATAAGAAATTATGGAACCAATACAAGAAACAAAACCCAATCAATGGAACTTTCCCTGAGGAAGCCCACACTTTGGATTCATTAGATAAAGACTTTAAGCCAGTTATCTTAAATATGTTCAAAGAACTAAGGGAAACCATGTCTATAAAACTAAAGAAAAGTATGAAAACAGTTTCATCATATAGAGAATATTAATAAAAAATATTTTATAAAAGGAACCAAATAAAAATTCTGGAGTTGAAATGTTACAATAACTAAAATGAAAAATTGACTAGAGGGGATCTGTATAAAGAATAATCAGCAAACTTGAGGATGGGTCAATTGAGATAATTCAGTCTGATGGATGGAAAGAAAAGATATATAAAAATTAACAGAGTGTCAGAGACATGTGAGACACAATCAAGTATAACAACAAACGCATTATAGAAGTCCAAGAAGAAGAGAGAAAATGGGGGGAAAGAATATTTGAAGAATTTCTAAATTCAGTGAAAAACATTATTCTACATAGCCAAAAAGCTCAATGAAATCCAAGTAGGAAAAACTCGAAGAGATTCATACCTTGACACATCATAATTAAAGTGTTGAAAGACAAAGAGAGAATACTGAAAGCCTTAAGAGAGGCTGGGTAAAGAAAATGTGGTAAATGTATACAATGAAATACTACTAAGCCATAAGAAAGAATAAAACCCTGCCATTTACAACATGGGTGGATCTTGAGAGTACCATGCTAAGCGAAATAAGTAGATGGAAAAAGACCAGAACCATATGATTTCACTCATTTGTGGACTATAAAACAGAAAGCAACAGATGAACCAACAAAACAAACTCATAAACACAGATAACAGCATGGTGGTTACCAGAGGAGAAGGAGATTTTGTCTTTAATTGTTAGGACAAAATCTCAATGGTTCTAAAATACAGAGAGGATCATTAACTTAGAATCCTTCTTAAAATGGTCTGTCTCCCCTGGAAGCCTCATCAAAACACCCAAGCCTTGGCTTCACAAGGATTCCACCAGCATCTGCCCTTCTCAACTTGCTGTGCTTGTCCTGAAAGCCAGAGAGAAGGTGGGGTAGTTTCTAACAGTCTCTGGAAGTGTCCCCTCTTCTCCAGATGTAACTCTCTCCCACAGGTCATAACTCTTCATTACTCTTCAAAAAACAATAGAAGAGAAAGAAAGATTTCTCAACTTATTTTATGAGATCAGTGTTAACCTAATGTCAAAGCCAGACAAAGACATCACAAGTGAAAAAAAACTATGCAGACCAACATCTCTTATGAATATATACTCAAAAGTCCTCAAAATACTAGCACACCAAATCCAGCAACATAAAAGCTGTGCACGTGACCCAATCAGATTTATCTCAGGAATGCAAGGTGGTTTCAACATATGAAAATCAAATAATGTAACCCACAAAATCAAATAATGTTTTTCAATGGTATAAAAAGCAAAGTCCACATAATCTCAGTAGACATAAAAAAAACTATTTGACAAAATCCAACATCTTTTCATGATTAAAAAATTACCACAAATTGTAAGTAATTAGTTAGGCCATCCATTCATACATGGCCATCTGTAAAACCCACAGCTAACACCATACTTGAGGAAAGACTGAAAGCTTTCTCCTTAAGATTAGGAACAGGACAAGAATGTTAACTTTTACAACTTCTATTCAACATTAGTCTGGAGGTTCTAGCCAGGATAATTAGGCCCAAAGAAGAGGGGAAAAGGCATTCAGATTGGAAAGGAAAAAGTAAAACCACCTCTATTTGTAGGTAACATGATTCTGTACATAGAAAATCATAAGGAATCCACACACACACACAAACTTATTTGTGCCAACAAACAAAACAAGTTCAAGGCCAATTATACAACTATCGGTAAAGTCAGTTTTATTACTATATACTAACAAGGAACAATGACCAGGTAATGGTCGACAGTGTCCAGGTAATGGTCGGTCCTAACATGAAGAGACGTCTGTGTGAACATTGTCTGGTAGGTATTGGGGAACCACTAACCATTTTTAAGCTGGGGAGTACAATGATGGTAATTGGTTGTTGCAAAATCTGATAAAACCCAAGCTACTGTATAGCAGAGATTTTGGTCTATTTTGTTCACCTTACTCCAAGTGTTTAGAGGAGCACTCAATAAATATTGAATGAAAGAAAGAAAGAATGAATGAATGAATGAATGAATAAAAAAAAATACATCCATCCATCTGAAGGTAGAAAGATGGCAGCAGAACAGACATGCTACGTTAGAAGACCATTGCAAGACCACAGAACAGACATGCTACGTTAGAAGACCATTGAAAAATATGGTCTTCTATGTTTTGCCATTTTGTTGGGCAAAATAAGCCCAGGCACAAAAACCTTTCTCTACTCTCAACCCCAAGCAACAAAATGACAAAAAATATATATATATGGTATTTAAAATTCACATGGAAACTAAGGGGTGGTACTATGGGTACGTCACCAACTATAGACCAATACAAATTGGAAGACACTGAGAGCCAACTCCCTGTAACAATAAAATGAGGATAAGACATGTTTTATATATACTCGGTAGGTATGGGTTCTTTCAAAATCCATTAATATTTGCTAATTTGGAAAGAGCCAGGCAAGGGGTGCTTCGCCCTCGCAGTTCCCAGTGGTGGGCCCCCACTGTCATTAGCTGTTGCCTTGGAAGTCTATGTAGGAGAGGACACCAGTGATCCTGCCAGACCTGGGACAACAGACTAGTAAGAGCCCAGGTACGGCCAAAGCAAATAGAAACAAATTCAGCAAACCAGGCCTTGGTTCAGAGGCTTTGTCCAGCCTGGACGAGACAAAGTTCCCCGGCTGGAACGGCCTGCAGCCCCTGCTCTGACCCCTGCCTTTCAGGTCCTGGACATTAAATTAGTTAGGTAAACTGTTACCAACTGTCTCCCAAAGTTCAAATCCCCGGAGTAAAATTCTA
Organism: Mormoops blainvillei; assembly: GCA_004026545.1. Taxonomy (NCBI): domain Eukaryota; kingdom Metazoa; phylum Chordata; class Mammalia; order Chiroptera; family Mormoopidae; genus Mormoops; species Mormoops blainvillei. Next base: position 82,157 of record PVJD01005409.1, read on the forward strand.
ATTTTAGGGGATCCAATTAGAAGCCCCCAAATGTGTTGGTAAACATCAGAACTAGATTTGTCCTTTTGGCTACAGATCAGTTAATTATTAACATGGGATCATAAAAATATTATGTAACCTAAAAACACAGAGGAAAAGAATCATCCATGGCATGGGACATGAGGATATTTATGAAAGGATTTACTACAAAAAAGAAGATTTAGGCGGTTTCTGTTTGCATGGGGTAAAGAAAATTCAAGAAAACCTGGGCTGACTCATTAAAAGGTAAAAGATGACACTAACACAATAGACAAAGAGGGATCTGGCTGGGCTGAGTTAAAGGAGGAGTGGGAGAAATATAACGATAATCAAAAATGAATTTAAAACAGAATTTTAATCAGTGGGGACAAGATGAACGACTGAGCAAATAAATAATGGAAAGGAAATGCTTAACTGTTCAGAAAAAAATAATAAAGCCATGTCCCTATATCCGTCCAAACACCAAAGTAAATTCCAAGTAAGTTAAGAAGTTAAATATAAAAACAAATCATAGAAGAAACCAGAAGAAAAAGGATAGGAATGTTTATTTACACCTGTGTGCCTGACGAATATATGCTGAAAGTCCTGAAAACTCTAACTAAATAAAAGTTCAAAACTTTAAAATTAGAAAACGTAATTTCACAGTATAGGATAAGTAGAGAACCTGTACAATGCACAAAAGCTGAAATACAGAGCGTTAATGAACACAGAAACTCTTACATCTCTATATAATACCAGAAACATGTAAATTCAGCCCTACAATGAGATATTCCCTGACCCCTCCTACCCCCAAGTACACCAACTTGATAGTCTGGCAAAAATCAGATAAAGGTAATGGTGCTTACGAGCCAGTGGGCAACCTGGCCCCCGTGTATTAACAATGGCAGCATAAACTGATGTGACAATTTTCATCAAAATTTTAAAAATCACGCCATTGATCCAATGGATCTGTATCTTAAAATTTATCTGAAGGAAATGTGAGGTATGCCAACTCTAAGAATTGGACATAAACTAAATAGGTACCAACTGAATACTGGCTAGTAAGTTATAATGCATCCATAGGATGGAAGACTTGGCAGCCTTTAAAAATTACGTAGTAAAAGAATATTTAATCACAAAAAAATGTTTGTGATACATTGACGAATGGGAAAAAAGCAAATCACAAAACACTACCCATGTATGGAGAAAAGGTTAGGAATGGTTTTCTTGGGGGTGGGGGGATTATAGTTAATTTTTTTTGTTAGCTTTTTTCATTGTTTTTTTTTACAATTAACACACTGGTGTTTTCATAACCATAAAAAGATATAATATACAATCAACAACACTCAATAGCCAGAGTAGAAGACGTTGGATTGCTCAGGGAGGATGGACAAAGTAGAAAGGGAAAAGGGAAAAGGAGAAAACCCAGGTAAACAACTACCTATATGTGAGTCTGGTGATAATACGTCTCCTGAAAACAGTGAGCCCTGCCCGCCAACGTGAAGGGTGGTGTAGAGATCGTGTGATTGAATCTGCCTCCTGTTCATTTACCTTTGATTGAAACACAGGTGACACTGTGGTCAGATCGCTCTCCCTGAGCACAACTGCCGCCAGAAAGAAGGCTCAAGAGCCCTCCCCTCTGCCTAAAGGCGCAGAGAACGGCGCTGCAGGCCGCGCTCCCAGCTGCCTCTCCCCAGCTCCCACCTAGAGCTCTCCGTGGAAACACGCTCACTCCCCAGTTACTTCTGTCCCACACTTACCACTCCCAGCTGGTTCCAAAGAGAGAAAACTCTTGTCCAGGGATAGAGGAAGTGGTTTTTTTATACTCCAGCCACTCCTCCCACCAGGAGGCTCCTGCCTCCTCCCCCACCCCAGGATTGCTCAGAAAAGTGGGAGGGGCAGGGGGGAGGTCAGCTCACAGGCATTATTCTATAGGAAATGACAAATCTTCAAGGACAATAAAGAGGGTGACAGTGGTCTCATAAAAGTCATATTTCTCCAGTTACTTCTTCATTAGTTGGCAAATGAAGTGGATCAGGTGAAAATATGTTTTCTTGAAACATTTCATATCAATTTCATTTTTGGAAAAAACATGGCACCATGAGGATGCTTTTTTAAAAAATGCTTTAAAAAATAAAAGTGTGGATTAAATACTTGTTCTAAAATCTTCGGTAGTTCCTAAGTGGTAAAATTCACTGAAGCTATCCTACATGGCAGCTGGACTTTTCCGGGTATATTACTTAGTAATCAGCACAACATACTTAGACTTATAATAAAAATGATATTCGTATTTCATGTTAAAAAGGGAAATGAGAATGAGAAATAAGCCTCCCTGATTTGAAAAGTATGTTCGTGAGATGCTGTGAAGACATCAGAAGATACTTAAAATGTCTTTTGAACTACTCCGAGGCCAAAACTTATTAAGCATCCAATAAAGATGTTTCACGAGGAATGCGGGAGGAAATAGTGGCAGTTGCTCGCGGCTTAAAAAATGTGGCTCATCAGATAAAGGCAGAAAGTATTTACAAGGGGATATGTTTCTGTGTTCCCTTGCTGATGGCAGCAAGCTTCCGCTCCCAGATAACAGGGGTTAGCCTGTTAGTTAATTAATTTTAATTCCTGACATAATTAAAAGCATAGGGTGAGGGGCCGCTTAGCGCTATGAGACTTAGGTTTCCTTAAAATCACTAGCAGAGGGCTCCGCCTGAAATCTCACTGCTTAAGAGTCTTTGAAAAAGAAATCCATGTCTATTACTAGCCAGTTTCCCACACTTGGATCCCACAGGCTGTCTCTAATTTCACTAAGGATCCCCTCTCCCCTCACAAAGCTTCCCACCACCCTCATGCCCCACTTAGGTCAAAGGCTCTGGGAAGGCTCCCAGGCGGAGGAAGCCACCTCACTAAGCTTGGACGATTCCAAGCCGACTACGGTGCCTGGCACACAGTAGACCCTCAGAGAACTTTTCTTGAATGCCCTTGGTGGAATGATAGGTTAAATAGTTGCCCTAACGTGAATAATGAAAGTAAACCCAAAGGGTGCCCCAGAGAAAGAGATCTTTTTTCCCATCTTCTATAAGATAACTGGATTTGGCCCATTAACGGGAAGTTGAATCCTGACAAGCTTCTCAGTCCCTATCAGTGACTTACAAATGTATGTCTCCACTGATTTAATAGTTAGGACAAAATCTCAATGGTTCTAAAATACAGAGAGGATCATTAACTTAGAATCCTTCTTAAAATGGTCTGTCTCCCCTGGGAGCCTCATCAAAACACCCAAGCCTTGGCTTCACAAGGATTCCGCCAGCATCTGCCCTTCTCAACTTGCTGTGCTTGTCCTGAAAGCCAGAGAGAAGGTGGGGCTGTTTCTAACAGTCTTTGGAAGAGAAGTGTCCCCTCTTCTCCAGAAGTAACTCTCTTCCACAGGAGGCAGGCCGGGGGGGTAAGTACAAGGGACTTGGCAGAAGACAAAATGGGATCTAGGCTTCGCGCTGCCACTTACTAGCTGTGACCTTGAAGATGTTATTTAATGCCCGTAAGCTTCACTGTTTTTATCAACAGAGTAGGGATTATTAACCCAACAGAGTTGCTGTGAGAATTCTGTGACATAACCATAAAATGAATGTATTTAACATGGTGACGCGGTGCATGATACTTAATGCACGACAGTTACCGTCACTATTGATATCATTATTACCATGAAACAGCCCACAGGAAAAGTAGGCCTGGCTGAAATTCAAGAACCCCTGAGGGAGCGTAGCAGAATAGCATAGTTGCTTAAGAAGTGACATCTGAAGTCAGATAACCCGGGCTTTGCCAATTAGTATTAGTTGCTTCATTTGGGGCGTTACTTAATTAGGGCTTCGGTTTTCTCATCCACAAGATGGAATCAACAATCTACATTTTAGAGTATTCTTCCGAGGACTGGGTGTGCCAAGGAATATAAGCTATTTAGAACAATGCTCAATGCACATTATCTCCTCGGACCCAGCATCCTCCTAGAAGAAGACGAAGCACATAGCAGGTACTCAAAATATTTGATTAATAAATGAATGTGACTTTTTTTCCCTCCCCTGAAATAATCTCTTGACTATTAGAAACCAGTGAAGAAAATCTTTTGAATGCTTTGTGCACATCTTCCTACAATAAACTTGAAGCTCTTTGGGGGTAGTTTGAAATGTTCGAAAGGAAATTCAAAGTCGGGCAAAGCCTAGGTGTCACCCCATTTCTCATGACACCTTTGTCGACTAAACTTGTTCATGATTCGGTTCCCCTGCTTAACTCAAATACTTTGTTGCACGAGAGAAAAATGACATGAACTTTGCCCTTTGACAAAAAAATTTCCCCCTCCAATTCTCTGCTATTGCCCCAAGTCTTCAACCTGTTACAGTCATTGTTCTGCCTGACGGCGGAATTCTTACTGAGCCTGAGCCCTCTCCCGCTGGGCTGGACTGGGAAGGTCATAAATTCTTTCACTGAGAGAAATATGCCTGCCATGCTACTTTCTGCTTGAAGATGTTTTGGAACTTACTCGCCAATGAATAAATAGCTCCTTCTGAGATGTGACAGCATGGAAACACACGTTCAACCAGCATTACTGTCCGACATCCCCTTTAGGCATTACTTTTAGTTGTTTCCAGGCATTTATTCACTCCTCTGACAAAGCATTCCTCTGATACATCAAAGGTGACCTGTATTTTAGTCAACATAGGGGAGTCAGCTTCTCAGCTACCTAGCAAACAGAAAAATCAAGACTTGATCCAATACATTGATTTTTTTTTTTCCCCTTAGTATGCTGATCCCTCAAGTGCCTGGAATCAAATTGACAGCCTTTCCAAAGTCTTTACCTGTGGTTTCCATGGGATGGATTATTTTAAGAGAACTGAATATTATAACATTGATGGTTAGGCCAAAAATTCCTCTCAAGGACACCTGCATAGGGTAGACCGCCCCTCTACGGGGCAGGGAGAGGTCTCAGTTAAAAATCACGCAATTCATTTATTCTACAACTGAGTCGATGAACGGTACTTTAGTAACGCCTGTAAGTGTGTGGACAAGGTTATTATTCAATAATCAGTCCTTCTTCACTTACTTCCATTTTCAAGGTAGAAATCTGAGATCTTGTTAAAAGAGATCTTTCGTGAATATATTCTAAACCTAACTCTAAATCTGCACAAAATGGTGATATTAGGAAAAAAGTTAAGTAGGAAGGAAGGTTTACTTTTTAGTTATATATGAGTAGTTTTATGGAGTTAAATAATCCATAAGCCCCTCTCAGACTGATTTTTGGGGAAGAGCGTCCCTTTTGAGTACATTACCTCATAAACGAGTTAAGCCAGTCTTGACTGCTGTGTGTCCGGTAGTCATTCATTTAAAAATTTAATAAATGCACCCTGGCCACTGCGGCTCAGTGGGTAGGATGTCATCCTGCAAAGCGAAAAGTCACCAGCTTGCTTCTCAGTCAGGGCACATGCCTGGGCCACGGGCCCGGTCCCCGGGTGGGGGCGTGCGAGAGGCAGCCAATCGATGTTTTCTCTGTCACATTCATGTTTCTCTCCCTCCCTTCCCCCTCTCTCAAAATAAATAAAATCTTTTTAAAAAATAAGATAAAATAACAATTTAATAAATGCCTACAGTGTCCCACATACTGTGTTTGTTCATTCTTAAGAGTTACTAAGGTGAATGAGATACTGTCTTTGTTGGCTTTTGAGTGCAAGGTAGCAAACGGGCTCATATGGGAGAACGGGGGAAGATTTATGCCTTCCTTCAAAACACTCGAATGCCTATGACACACTGGGCCCAGGGCCGTGGGCGGCATGTGGTAGGAGAAAAAGACATGTACTTGATTTTCATAAAGTTATGACCTGGTAGGGGAGAAATTATGATTTATTCAATCAAATCGAGCACTGTAATGGAACTTTTAGGATGCTTAAGAGCACATAGCAAAGGTAGAGGTAATAACAGGACTGATTTTGGTTAAAAAATAACTGCCGGCAGTTGTCAAGATACAGTAAAAATAAAACTCAGAACCAAAGGCTTACAAAATGCTTTTGTAAGCAGTTCATTCCTTCAAACAGTCTAAGTGGGAGGCTTCCGGCTTAGCCTGTTGGGTCAATAAGATCAATAATAAATGCAGATTTGAGTCTGAGCCTGGTTTCTCCTGCCACTGACTAGGTTATTTTGTAAAACTTATAACTAGATGCTGATGACTCCAACAGGTCCCGTCTAGTTAAGACCCTTTATTGATACACGTAAGGCACCCATGATAGGTTAAATAATGGTCCCCAAAGGTATCTACATTCTAATCCCCATAACCCGTGAGTGACTATTACCTTCAATGGCAAAAGACATGAGCGGGGTGAGGACCTTCACATGGAGAGAGAGGCCTGAGTTACCTGCGTGGGCCCCATGTAACCGCAAAGGGCCTTGTAAGGAAAGGTAGGGGACCAGAGTGAGGAGAAGGCTAAGTGACCACAGAAGCAGAGACTGGCGTGATGTGGCCAGGACCAAGGCATGCTGTAGCCTCTAGAAACTGCAAAAGACAAGGAATGGATTTTTTCCCCTGGAGAATTCAGAAGAGGCCAGCTCTGCTGACATATTCGTTTTACCGCCTTAAGACTCACCTTGCAGTCTGACCTCCAGAACAATAGGATAAATCCGCATGGTCTAAAGCCACGACGTTTGTGACAATTTGTTACAACAGCAATAGGAAACTCCTATACCCTTGATTACTTATACAAACTAAGATGGTCCTTGGGAATCTTTATGGAAAAGCCAGTTTGATTATCATTTTCCTAACCTCAGTTTGCTGCTGTCATCCCTCCTGGGAAAGGGAAACAGTCCGCATCCTCCACTTCCTCCCCGGGAACAGTGCCCGTTCACAGGAAACTATGATGGAAAAACTAATTACAATAAATAATGGGAAGAACATTACTTGATAGTAAACTGCTGCTCCCTGCTTTTTTTTCCCTGTAAACTCTAGAATTAAATTTTCCAATCTAACTATGTTGCCTTAGAAAAAAGCCCATGAGAGACATAATTCCCTGCAGATCATTGTTTCTCTGTCGTGTATTTTCAAGGAAATGAGGGTGGAGACATGAAACTAAAATACTTGCTGATGAGAGTCAATCTCTTTCCTCAAAATGGATCATCAGTGTGGTGAGATGCTGTTCTTGATGCTCTTAGGATTTCTGCCGTCATTGATCTTGAGAATATTATGCTAGGCAAAATAAGTCAGAAGGAAAATATCAAGAACCATATGATGTCCCATATATGGGATATAAACCAGAAAGTAACGAACAAACAAACAAGACAAACAAACAAAAAAAAAGCTCATAGACTCAGACAACAGTATGGTGGGTACCAGAGGGAAACGGGGTTGGGGGGAGGTAGTAAAGGGTAAAAGGTGTCAAATATATGGTGACAGAAGATTTGACTTTGGATGGTGAACACACAATGCAACATACAGATGATATATTATAGAATTGCACACCTGAAATCTATATAATCTTATTAACCAATGTCACCCTAATAAATTTCATAAAAATTTTAAAAAGTTGTCAGCAAAGTAAAATAAAAATAAAAAAATAATAATAATAAGAGTAGATGCCCTGGCCTGTGTGGCTCAGTTGGTTGGAGCATCGTCCCATAACCAGAAGGTTGCGAGTTCAATTCCTGGTCAGGGCACATACCTAGGTTGTGGGTTCAATCCCCAGACTGGGCACAAGTGCATGGGGCCCCCAGTCCGGACAGGTACAATCCCTGGTCCAGGTGCATACGGGGGGCAACCAATTGGTACTTCTCTCTCGCATCAATGTTTCTCTCCGTTCCTCTCTCTCTAAAAGCAATGAAGAAAATGAAAAAAAAATTAGAGCGGAGAAGGAAAGCTGTCAGATCACACTCAGCTCTGGGCAATGCAAAACGTGTTCTAGACCCTCTTCTTTTCACATACGTGTAAGTTGATCCTGACACACAATTAAATGGATGCATGCCACCTGCAACAGCAAATAGAAAAGCAAATTCCTGTGTATGGTGAAAGGCATCCATAATAACGAAAGTGGCTTTAGGAAGCAAATGAATCTGTTGTATTATCACCAGCAAGAATAGTTTAGCTTCAGTGATTTGAAAACCCTAATATAACCAAGGTCATCCCATAAATTTAATTTAAAAATAAAATTAAAGAATTAAATGTTATTTTAACATCGGCCAATGTTCTGATATTGAATCTCTTTTAAATTAACAAAATAAATTGAATTGCGCTGAAAAAAAAAGTCTGACGGGATGGATGTTCACCAACTTCCAGGTGCCTCCCGGTGCTGAATATTTCCTGTTTACCCCTCTAGATCCCCTCCTAATGCTGTGCCTTGCCCCGGGAGGCTGATCTGGGTGAACTATAATGGCTTCCTTCTACATGTTGCCTTTATTGTGGTTTCTGGAAGCTCTGCCATATATTGGCGGGTCAGTCATTAAACTCTCCTCCAAGTTGAGCGTGCAGTTTTTTGTTTGCCCATCTTACACCATCATTTCTTAAAGTTATATTTTGAGGCAAAGCAGTTCCACCAGAATCTATTCTATTTGAAATCAATTGCTCTGCAGGGGCTAGACTGGAGTTATTGTAACACTTATTTGACTTTGTCTGCCCTTGACATTTTTCAATAAATAGGTAATCTCTCCTAAGTTTTATCCGACAGAGCCCTAAGGTCTCAGCTGAGAAGTTTTCTAAATGTTTCCACAGATGCAAAACTCTTTTTTCAAAGGAAATTTAGACCTATAGGGAAGAGGGATAACTCTTCTTTCAGGCGGGAATAATAGTGAGACTTCTATAGTTTTGCAAGACAATATCAAGTCTTGACTGTACAGTATGACATAAAAGCATTTGTATTTATTTAATTAGCAAGTACTCCAGTAACTCACTAAATAATTTAACCTCGAAATGACTTCAATCTAGCAAAAATTTGCCAGCATTTGGTTCAATGCTGTTGAGATTCAATCGCTTCAAAACACAGAACTCCTTTTTCTCACTCCATTCTATGAATATAAAATTGTATCCATACATTTCCTTTCTGAGGGTATTTAATTTCATTGTTTTACTACAACTACAATGGACATCGTTGTACATGTCTCTTTGCACACGTGCACCCGGCAAGTAATAAGGAAAATATTAAAGGTGTTATGTTTTATTTTTCCACCTGCATGTTCTAAGCTGCGTATGATCTGTGAGATCACTTTTGTGTTTTCACCAGTATTCTTTCCATTTAAAATAGAAAAGACAATGCCACATATGTATTAAGGGTTAGTTTTTTTATGAATTATCATTTTAGCTATATACAGGGTCTGGCATATATAACACCCCTTTTTTATTACAAAATCTTTTATTATAAAATTATAAGCATGTAATTCTGCAACATAACAATAGCACACTCAAGCACACCATATGACATTTTAGGTGAAATGTTCAAATTAAAACTCTAAGTGATTACGCCCATATTATTACCCCACCAACCACACTCAAGCCTGACTTCTGCCGAACCCTGTATATACACAAATATATATAGTCAGGTACATAGGTTTGTGTACTGTGTGCATCATAGTATAAAACCTTTTTTCTTTTAAAGGGTTACAGTCAAAATATCTGAAAAGTGACCCATGATATAGACATAGAAGCAGAATTTCTGTATCTTAGAATATGCACATTTGCAACCTGACCACTATTGATAGTTTGTTGATGAATTTATTTATACTATCAGGATATAATTACATTATTCTTTATATCCTCAAATTTTGACTTTATGACCCCCCCAAGCTCGTCTTGTGGATTTTAAATATCTTTGTTTCAATTTGCATTTCTCTGATCCGCTAGTGAGGCTGAGGTTTTCATCTGTGAATTGCCTAACAATATTTGCTGTAAATTTTCCTATTACTTTTCTTTCTTATTTACACTGATTCTTGGTATGTTCTGGATATTAATCCTTGTCTCTTACAGAAGTTGCAAATACTTACTCCAATTGCTTTTCTTTTAACTTTGTGGTGTGGTTAGTCACATAGAAGGAAATTTTAAATTTAGATACGGTCACTCTATCAATGTTTTCTTTTTAAAAAATGATTTGTGATTTTTACTTCTTGGTTGGGAAATCCATCTATCCCCCAGGTCATAAAAATATTCTCATATATCACTTTAAAATAGTTTTAAAGTTTTGCTTTTTTTTTTTTCATTTGGGCCTTCAACTCATTTGGAATTTATTTTTGTTATGGTGAGAAGAACTAATTTTATTTTCTTTGATATGGAAACCCAGTCATTCCCCCATCAATAATTGAATAGTTAGCTCTTTTCCTACTGACTTGTCATACCATCTTTAAAAAAATGTTTTATATGGTTGGTCTCGTTCTGGGGTCTCTATCATGTTTTATTGATTACTTGTTTATTGCTGCACCAATATTGTAGCTTCAGAAGTTTCAATACATGGGAATTCAAGTCCCTTCTGCTTGTTCTTGTTTTTCAGAACTGTCTTGACTATTTTTGATCTTTACTTTTCCATATGAATATTAGAATTATTTCGTTAGGCTCTATGTTGAAATCTTGTTCGAGCTTTGTTCTATCTTGTTCTTTGCCTACCTAAACTTAAGATTTTAACTGATCTTGTCCCTGACTCAGCAAAACTGAATGCCTGAACCCCAGCAGAAACCAAAACATCCCGTGTGTGGCTTCCGCCTCGCTCCCACTTCCCAGATTCCATCTCTGTCTGATGGAAACTGAATTGCAGCTAGAAGCCCAGCTGCAAAGGACTTCGGGAAACGTGCACTTCAGCTTTAAAGCCTCTGCAGTACATAGTGAAGAGTGGATTTCAGACTATGGGCTGCATTCTCTTAGTGACTCGCAAATGGCATTTTAAAAAATGAAATAAAACAAAATATAAATTGTCAGTAGGCCTAGCAAAAATAAGTACTGTTTCATGAAAGTTTTATAAGTACGCATACACACACATATATATGTAAATATATTTAAACATACAATTATGTGCCACATAATGATGTTTCGGTCATTGATGGTGGTCCCATGAGAATATAATGGAGCTGAAACATTCCTATTGCCAGGTGACATCGTAGCTGTCAATAGAGAGGAGTGTTCAATGGGCATTATTGGCTTACAAGCAAATCTATGATGAAAAAAAAGAAACCGAGGCAACCACCATGGACATATTTCTGGGCAGAGCGACGCCTCTTCAAGAAGAGCCCCAGGCAGGCTTTCCAGGAGGTATTTCCAGAGAAGGCACTGTTATCCCAGGAGATGCCGGCTCCATCTCCGTTCCTGCCCCTGAAGACCTTCCCGTGGGATGAGATGTGGAGGTGGAAGATGGTGACATTAATGACCTTCACCCTGTGTAGGCCTAGGCTAAATATGTTACCTATAAATTAAAAGTCTTCCAATAATTTAGTTAATACAAAGCTACACATATGCACATTCTCAACAATCTACCATTCTTCAACAGTTACTATCAAAAGAAAAAAAAACCAACTCTGTTCTTATAAAAGGCAGGGGAATGAAAAAACAGTCATTATTTAACTCTGCCAAAAGATCTAGAGAGAAACAAAACTGAGTGACACAGCTGACAGGAGCAGCCGATAGCTTCCCCCCCCCTTATTAAGTAACACGCATCCCAACTGTGTGTCCCTCCCTCCCTTCTCCCACCCCATGGCCGGGAAACATATACCCAGGGACAGAACTAATAGAATGCTCATTTATTTGGCCAGCAGCAGAGGGAACCCCAGTGCTAATACAGAGATAGGTCCCTAACGGGTCTTCAGCTAGAACGAAACCATAACACTGGTTGTCTCTAAGTGTCGGGCCTGTGACTGATACATTTTTTTAAATTCTAGTTTCCAAATTTTCTGTAATGGGATGTATTACTCTTACAGTGCAAAAAGAGCTCCAACCAACCCCAAATCACATGTCTGTTAGTTTACTGTTTTATTTTGAATGCCCTGACTGTTGAGGAAGAGCTTCTAAGAATCCTTGTCAGTTCTCTTCTTCCTCTCCGGTCATGGACAAGGTCTTCATTTCCAGAGACAGATGAGCAAGATTCCACAGCGTGGGGGTCTGGGTCAGGTCTGCCTGCGCTTTACCAAAATGATACTGGTAAGTGTTCCACAATTGCCCTGACGGCTAGAAACAGTGACACTTACTAGTCCTTACGGTGTTCAGGCCCAAGCTCTCGGTATAGCAGAGAGAAATAAAAAGTAGTAGAGACGGTCCCTGCTTATGATGAGCACACTATATAATCAAGGGTAGAAAGGACATAAACGTACTTCAGCAAATACAGAGGTACAGCCCCAGAGGGCGTAAGCCAAGGGGTCGACGTGGCAGAAGGCAGGAGGGTATTGGAGCCAACCAGGATGATGCCTCCAGGATTTCCGGAAGCGGTCACGGGGGCGTCTTCTTTTTACTCTCATGCAATTTTTTTCTTTTTTCCTAAGAGATTAGTAGGGATGGAAATTCTGAAAATACAGACATTTTCCTGGTTGGAAAGTAACTTAAAGCAATGCTGACCAAGCCCACTGACTCCCGGTGAGTACTCTGATTTGAGGGAAACTTCAAGTTTCGTGGGGAAACAGGTCTTTTCAGCACATGACTTTAGGGAGCTAAGTATGATTTTGATTTACTTGGCGGTTGTTAGTACTTAATGAAAAACCAAAATTCCCTATGAAATTACTGTGCCTTCATTTAGCTAAACAGATAGGGGCAGACCTCGGACTAGAAGGATTCTAATTCTTAAATGTTGCCCAAGTCCCCCCTTGCACAACCCTGAAAACAAAACAAATTTTTAAATTATGGGAGATAATTTTCTTTCCTTCCTTATTAAAAACAGCACCTTCTCCCCCACACCCCCAACATCCAGGTGTTCAACATGTCATGTTTTAAGCTGCCCTCTGCCTTGATAAAACGTCATCATTTACTGGGTATGGCTCTGAAGTTATGGCTGGTCCTGGAATCTGAGACAGAGATTTTTCTAGAGGTGCACACAAGTGGGAACTGAAGATATTTCACAATTTGAATGTTGAAAGGAGATAATGGGGAGTCGTGGCCACATCTCTGACTGAGAAAACTGCATTGGAACGGAGGGCTTTTCCTAGAGGACTACCTGTGGGACTGAAGACACGTGGAGTTCAAGCCAACCATGAGGCTGAGAACCAAGCTGAGCACTCAGGTTTTGTCAGGGTGAAGCTGGCGGGGCTGGGCCCACCCAAACGCAGTGCTTGTCCTCTGCCCACACCAACGTTGCCTCAAGAGATTCCTGGTGAGGGGCAATTGAGAGGGCTAGAGGTCAAATATGGTATAAAGATGAACCTTACAGGCCTAACCGTTCAAACTTAAGGATGCTTATCTCATCCCATGAAAGTCTGAGGAAAAAAAATTGTATGTATCTGCCTTTAGGTCATAATGAAGGAAAAGCAACCTGATGAAACTTCTTGAAACAAATCAGCTTGCCCCTCCGGCATCTGGATTTGAACTGTCTGGCCAGAGGTCATGATTCTGAGGTAAACTTGAATTTTTGGCCAAGTAACATCTATTTCCTCAATGCAGTGATGGCAAGAAATCTCTTCTCCGACTCGCTCTGAGCCTGGGACACAATCAGTGCAGACGCTGACCAGCTTCTCGGTAGGTTCAAGCCCCTCTTCCTCCAACTCTCAGAGTTTCCTGGGAGAACTGGCCTTGGCCAGAGGCACAAATGATGATCTTCTGCTTCCGGGGAGGGACCTGGGGCTTTTCACTTGATCATCTGAGTTTCTTCGTCCGCATCATAAAATTCTTCCTCCTCGCTCTCACTCCCTAAAGTGGCCTCCTTGTCCACAGACTGAAACAGGAGAGGTGGGGAAAAAGGGTGTGAAAGGACATCGTGACATTTCGAAAGGGAAAATTACTATCCAGCACTTAACTGACAAACGTATTGCTATCACATCTATTCCCCTAAGAATTAGCCCCTGAGGTATTCCAAGAAAGCTATGAACTATTGATCATCTTTATTTCTCTGAAAATCAGCTGCTGTGAGACCCCCACCTTTGTTTTCCAGCAGTTTTGCTCAAATCTGTTTAATCCAACCAGACACACTCCCCGCCCCCACCGCCGCCTGCAAAACTATCATCATCCAAGCGGTAATTCTGAGTGACTAAGGCAGACAGCCATACCTGCAGGGTATCCAAGGGCTGTAAAGACAGAGCTTCCTCCCCTAGCCTCCGGTATGAATACACCTGAAGGTCAGAAACCGTCTCTAGCAAGGGAGCGTTAAGGGTTTCGGGCAATAATAAACTCAGGAGACCCGAGGTCAGGCCAGAGGCTCCAAAGATGATGAAAGGCAAAGACCACTGCACATGTTTCTGTGGGGGCAGAGAGGAGAATGAAAACCAACAAAAACAGTATCAGTTTCCTTGGAGATGACATCGGCAGTCTTGACTGAGGACCTGCCCCGTTTACTGAGCAGTTCATTCCTTCCCACTAGAATCCGTTATAAACCTCCTCTTTCCCCAGAAAGAATTACCCTGGGGGGCACAGCCATGGGGACGAGTGAATAACATAGTGCCGGGGACCCCAGCAGCCTCTGAGCAGCCCACTGTTTTAGGCCTGGGGGGTCTCTTGTGGGAGGCGCAGGCCAGGCCCCCGTGACCAGAGTTCACAAGGAACCTGGTGCTCGGCTTCCACTCCAGGTGGGCAGCTTACAGCACTGCGAACTCCACATACTCTTCACTTAGGAAGAGCCCCAAACGTTTGCTGATGATGCACTTTCACATTCTCAACCCTGGAATCAGCCAAATAATCCCCCAGAGGCTCAGGAATTCGCTTAGCGGCCTAACTGAGGGCCACAGGGGTTAAAGGTACAAACATCCTGGAAAGAGAAAGAGAAGCCGAGCGCACCCTACGCACCCTACCCGTACACAGGGTCAGAAACTAGCTGAACTGAACGTGGCTGAGGGCCCGTGATTCAAGCACTTGCTGCAGAGATCCGAAAGATATTTTCAGGAAAATTTAGTGTCTTTAAATAAAAACAGGTTCCAAGATAACACAGAAAACGCAGTCCCTGCGGGACGTTGCCCCAGGGCCCTTCCGAGCTGACCCGCATTCCTGAATTCCTGCGCAGGGGCTGCTCAGCCTTCTCCCTCTGGGTTGGGCTTCCACATCCTGAGGGCAGGGCCACTGCTAGAGAAGATGGTCCTTCGGGTACTACTGAATAATTTGCTGATTTCGCAAAAGTGAAGAGGCGATGGAGGAGGAGGAGGAGAGGGGGACGGAGGGATGGAGAGGGAAAGGTTAGGGAGAGGTGGCGAATCTCTGCCCTCTGGCCACGTACAGGCAAACATGTGTCCAGCTGTCTGGGTGTGTTGCTGCATCAGAGGAAGCTCGACACTCTCACCTCTTCTCAACCTAGCAGGAGTCCCCAGGGACGCAGTGCTGCATTCTACCATGCTTCAGGGTAGCCAGCCGAAGGTGGGAATCTTGATCAATACCCCCCTAATGTCAGGCACATTTTGCATAATGGGACTAACACGACTCCTTCAAAAGAAGGGTTTTGTAGTCTAAAATTAAGCACGAGACATGCAGAGAGATACTCAGAAAAAGAAAGTGTACTGCAACTCAAAAGAACGGAAAACCTACGGTGGCATTTCAGAGGCATCCCGCGCTAGGAAGCGGTAAGGCAGCGTGCCTGGGTAATGACAGTTGTCCACAGGACAGGTACTCCAGTGCCACACCAGACCTGTCTCCCTCCATGAGCCTGGCCGGGAGAGTCAGGGCGCAGACCAATCAGGGACACACACAGGCTCCACTGGCTGTCACAGAGCCTGAACGTTTCCTGCCGAGAAGGATTTGCGGGCTATCATTTAAGTCTAACCCCTTTGCTTTGACTGTAAAATTTAGAAAAAGGCAAAAAGGTAATGAACACACTGCCAGGCATACCTCTCATCTGACCTTCCTTTTCAAGTGGTGTGCCTTTGGGGAGGGCGTGTCGCCACTCTGCTACATTCTCATCTGTGACACCACGTAACAACCATGCCTGCCTAGGGGGTTACTGTGAAGGCTGCATGGTGTTAGACATGTAAAGAGTTTAGCCCAGAGCCCAGCACACAGCAGACGCTTAACAGATATTTGCTAATTGACTAACTTGTGAACGGGGCAGGAAGGTCCAAGCTGCCATTAGCTGAGTGTCCAGTGAACACAGAGATGCAGGAAATCAGAGCGTAGGAGGGTGGGGTGGGGGTGCACGGAGCGGGGTGGCAAGAACATCCTTGGTAGGAGTCCGCCTGCCCTGACAGGCACTTAATCCGAAACGATCCTTCACTTGCAAGGCACAAGTTCACACCTGTGTCGGGTTGATCTTAAATGGCAGCTGTCCCTTGACCTCTTTCTACCCAAAAGCACACGCATTTCCAACGCAGAGAATCATGAAAAACGAAACGAGGAAATACAAACCAACCAGGGAGGGGATGAAGGGAGCAATAATCCCACCGACTCGGGAGAACATGGAACACGTTCCAAGCCCAACATTCCTGAAAGGCATGAGAAAAAGTTTTAAAAAATCAGTAAGCTCTAGGGGGACAGTTGAAAGAGTCTGCGGGGCGGGGGGTAGCGGGCCTAGAATAATATATCCCGAAGGAGAGCCACAGAGTCCGCAGAGCAGAGCCGCCTACTGAACTTCCTGTGATGCTGGCAAGGCTCTCTAATGCGCTGCCCAGGGTGGGAGCCGCTGGGCACACACAGCTATGGGGGCGCTCAGCGTGGAACTAAGGGTGAGGAACTGAATTTTGGACTTAATTTCATTTTAATTACTTTAAATTTCAATGGCCACCGGAGGCTACTAAGTACCCTGCTGGAAAGTGCGGTTATAGAGGCTGGTGCAGAAATGAGCACATGACTATTCCCCGTCCAACGTGCTTATGGGTTTGGGGGTCTTCAGTCTCCTACCGGTTATTACAGTCATAGAAAGCCAAAGCTTTATGATCTAAAATGTCTGTCCATTTATATAAACTCTAATCAACTATTAAAGCGTCAGGCATGCAAATAGGAGTTGACTGAGCATGTATTCTCAGGAAATCAGGAATATCACCTTTTGGAGGGTGGGTTTGAAAGAGGTGAGAAGAGAGTTTTGATAGTGAGTACAGGTAGGGTGGCCAGACATCACCCTGTGACCCCACACTAATTGTTCATAACACATTCCTCTCAAATGTGTCCCAGTTTGGAAGAAATGGTCATCTTAGTTTATAGCCAGCAGCCAGAGAAAGTAAGGTTACAGGATCGGTTAGGAGATGAGCCAGCCACATCTCTTAATGGAAGAAAGACAGAAAAAAACCACTGGGTTTCCTGCATGGATAAGGAAACAGAGGGATTCATCTGGAACGACTGTCAAAAACTGAGAAAGTGTCAACTGAGGGAACGCTGGCCCAGTTCACAGGGGCAGTTCTGCGGAGACGAAGCTGTATCCCTGCCCCTCAAGAGTGGCGTTCATTTGTTGTTTTCAGACCTATTTTATGAGGGGAAACTTAGGATGGAATATAATCTTTCTAATTTTTTTTAATTTATTAATTTGAAGGGGGGGAGAGAAAAATTGATTTGTTGTTCCACTTATTTATCATTGTTGGTTGTCAATCACTGTTGATTGACTTTTGTACATGCCCTGACCGGGGATGGAACCAGCAACCTTGGCGTAGTAGGAACGAAGCTCTAACCAACTGAGCCACCTGGCCAGGGCTGGAATATGTTCTTTTTGATATAACCATGTCCTACTCACTCAAACCAGCTTAACAACTAATATGTAAATCTAATATTTATTTATGACTCTGTGGAATTATCTTCTTTAAAATGCGTATATTTTATAATGTTATTAACCAACGTTACCCCAATACATTTAATTTTCAAACTATGTATATTTTGTGCTAAAATATAGGCTCCGTGAGAACAGGGACTTTGTCCCCTTGTCTATCACATGTGCCTGACACAGAATAGGTGACTTTATTAATAAATGAAGTCCACCGAAATAAGACAACATCCAGGCACTATTTGTGTGACCAGACCTGTTCAGAGCAGAGGACTGCTCTCACGATTTACATGAGGGAACTCAGCTCAAGATAAAGCTACCATTCGTCAGCCAAACGAGCAAAGAACAGTCCGCACGACAGTTTCCGAGCTGATCACTGTTTGCGGAATCGCCGCTGGCCCCCACTAACCCTGCGCGGCATGAAGTGAGAACCCTGCATCTCGTGATGCAAGTGTGTCCACCAAAACGCAGGAAGAGGGGCGTGTGCGTGCGGCTTACCTGATGACAGTGGGGTAGAGCTCGGAGGTATATATGTACACGACGTTAAAGGCGGCGCTGATGGTCAGCTTCCCCAGCAGGGACAAGGAATGGCTGTTCACCACTGCAAACACGCCTGTGTCTGAGGAGCACAAGGGCAACGGCGGTGAGGTCCGTGGGGAATGAAGCTTTTTTTTTTAATGCCTGATGTACTGGGTTGGCCAAAAAGCCTGTTCAGTTTTTTTTCCATATAATAAGAGACACATTTTTCATTTTCACCAATAACTATTGATTTGGATATTTTGAGTGTGTCGGCTATCTCCGGCAAAGGGGAGCGTTGATTGTTCTCAATTAATGTCTCGGTTTGATCGCCATCAGCTTCAACTGGTCTACCTGACCGCTGGAGCATCGTCCAGCAAGAAATCTCTAGCACGAAAGTTTGCGAACCATTTCTGACACGTTTGATCAGTCATGGCACCTTCTTCATACACAGCACAAATCTTTTTATGCGTTTCAGTTGATTTTTTACCTTTCTTGAAGTAATAAAGCACAATATACTGAAAATGTGTATATTCTTCCATCCTCAATATTAAAATGGCTACATAAAAATTCACCAATTTTGACCAGTTTTTTTAAACACATGCTGATATAACAGCTGTCACATTACAATCTAATGAAATTGTTTCGAATGAAGTTACAGACACCTAAGTGCTACTACAGCCATCTTATGGGGAAAAAAACGACACGAACTTTATGGCCAACCCAATAGCTCCAAAGGAGTGAGACACATTAATGTGGATCTCAAACAGCAAAGAGGGACTATAACTGAATGCACATTCAGAAGGTTTAGTGATCACACACAACACATGTGCAAATATTTCCTGAGTGATTTGGCTATTCCTGTGAAATCTGACATGGTGGCAGTCATTTTGTGTGACCAAACTTGGCCTCACTCCTGCATGACGGAGCTCCCGGAAAGCTTCTGTATTGCCATAAAGTGAGCTTTGGGGTAATTGTCAACTTCCATTGACCACGGGTGGTAATTGCGTCCCCTCTTCCCCCAGCCTCAATCAAGGATGTAAAACAGTGGTCAGTGCGACAAGCCCTGGCCCCTGGGAGGAGCTCGGTCTCAAAGTGAAGGAGGCTGGGGTGAGGTCAGAAGAACTCCCATCTTCCCCTGTCAATCCTTGGTGTTCCATTGCAAAAGTAAGGAATAATCCCATTAAATTATGGCCAGAGGTTACGAAACATTGTTTGTAAAAGAATGTGACTTAAATATAGAATGACTTTCAACCCTTCCTCCTCCCCAATTTATCTGAATTACTAATCAATGGTATTTGAGTTTCTTAATGAAACATTTTTACATAACATGGATAAAATACGTTTTCTGCTGGTTCACTTCTCTATCTAAAATACAATCAATTATCCTGTGGTTCTTTCTTTTATTAACATTATCCCGTTTGGGATCTTACA
Organism: Mormoops blainvillei; assembly: GCA_004026545.1. Taxonomy (NCBI): domain Eukaryota; kingdom Metazoa; phylum Chordata; class Mammalia; order Chiroptera; family Mormoopidae; genus Mormoops; species Mormoops blainvillei. Next base: position 101,899 of record PVJD01005409.1, read on the forward strand.
ATTTAATTGTTCCCTTTCCAACGTATTTAACCTACCCCCCTTCAATCACCCACTCGCTTCTACCATCAAAATAACAATTTTCTTCTGAGGGAAAAAAACATCGCACTGGCTCTGTTGTACTTTCCCCCCTTCATTACCAAACATCTCCAACGAATGACCAACCTTCCATTTCCTCAGATGCAGCTGTCCTGTCACTCAACACAAACTGGATCCCAACGCCAGCCGCTCCTGAAACTCCTACTCTTGAAGGTCAGCAGCGATGTCTTCATCACCAAAGTAATTGCCTTTTCATTCTCCTTGACATTTCTGCCCAACAGAACATGCCTGTTCCCTTCCTTGGGACTGCACGCATGGCTCATATACACAAACCACTCTTCCCTTCAGTGACTCAAACATGCAATATCCTCTCCTTCCTCTGACCTTCACTGCCCCTGTTTACCAATCCATCCAACTGGCCTGCTCCAGACACTCTAGTGGTTGCTTGCTTTCCCATCCGGTCTGCCCACAATACATGTCAAGTCAGCCCCAGGCCAAGCCCCAGGCCAAGGCAGGTGTCATGTTCGCACTGTGTCCCTCACGACACCTCCCCTAGTGAGAGGCACAGTGATGCTCGTGAAATATCGCTGAACAAATGCGTGGAAGGACTACGGCAGGGATTCATTCAGCGAGAAAAACCTGTGTTCGGGCTCCCTCAATGTCTGAGGAGGGAGGCATGTAATACGCTCCATTCTACAATATGTTTCCTCTTCCCTGCTTGACGATGAAATAAATCTTCATCTCCTTTAAAGATGGAGACCTGAATTCAGTGGTCCAGACACTGCCAAACTCAACCATCTGGGGCCTTCTCCTCTTCTGCCAGGCTATTTGGAAGAAGATATTTGCAATTTTAAGTACTGAATATATTATTTTAAGCCACGAGGTGCTTCTGGAAAAAGATTCCTGCCTTTCGGCATTTACCCCAAAATATGTGTCTGGATTCTTGATATATAGCCACTTCAGTTCAACCAATAATGAGGGCCAATTAAACCCATCAATTATTTGCCAGAAAACTGAGTGAGTCGGGAAGAGGCGTGGGGTGGCACTGAAGCACACAGAAATGTGCACATTTGTGTGACTGCAAATGAACTGTGGGTCTGTTTTCCACCCGCACAAGATGGCATCTTTCAGAACCATATGGAGACATGCTACATGTTCAACAACAGGTTAGGGGGCTGCCCTACTGAAAATTGGATTCAAATGGCACGTCACAGAAAGCTTATAATCTAAGCAACTGCGAGATCCAAGGCTGGAAGAAGTCCCCCACGTGAGGCTCAGGACTGTGTGGCCCATCTGGGGAGCTTGGCTCAGCCACATGTCCACAGGCCTCACGTCAGCTTAACGCCTCATCTGATGCCTGAAACCTTCCCTCTCTGTTCCTGCCAACGGAGTCCGCAGTTGCCACTTAAACCTGGGGGAATTCACTTTTTCTCAAGGCCACCCGTGTACTTTTCAGACAGCTCTGATTCTTAGAGAATTATTTCTTTTTCTGTGGGGGGCTCCTGCCCGTGGCGCTGCTGGGCTGCTTGTCACCCTGAGTGAACATTTAGAAGGGCTCTGCAGCCACTGGGCTGGTTCCCTGGATTCCTGGCCTTGGTTCTTCATCTAAAAAGGAAACATATTATTGGCTATTGCCAATGAATGTTCAAAGAGACTGTTTGGAAACGAGAGTGATAATAGAAGGGAAATTTTAACTCGGTTATCTTTGGGAAAAAAAAAAGGGGGGATTCTCCAAACACTTGTCTCCTTCAAAGTCTGAACTCAAGAGGTTAAATTTTACTCCAATGATGCAGCTACATTTTCGGAACCAGTTACCTCAAAGTTTTTTCTCAGAGCCCATTTGGAGTCACCAGGACAAAATGTCTCGGTACATCGGAGTCACATTTAACTGACCAAAATAGTGAAATTTCAACTTACTCATCCACTTCATTCACTGGGTGATTACAGCAAATTTACTATTGTCTATGCATGTGTATAAAATCTTTAAGACAGTTGTAGCCCCTCTACTTTGGTACATAGGTTGGGCATAGAATCACAATTCGTTTTGCTTCCTTCTGGCCTTTGTTATTTTTTAAAATACCATATATGCACACAGTTCTTGTCCCTATAGAGTTTTGTCATTTTGAGAATTTCACATGAATGAAATAACTGTATGTAGACTTTTGTGTCTGGCTTCTTTTTGTTAGCATAATGCTCCTGAAATTTATCCCTATTGTTGTTCATTCCTTTTTTTTTTTTTTTTTGGTTGAATAATATTTCATCGTATGGCTCTACCACAGTCTGTTTAACCATTCCTTAACAAGTGGATGGACATGTGGGTTCCTTTTGGGGTATTATTGATAGAGCTACTATGAACATTCACATCAAAGTCTGCGTGGATCTATTTTCTGCTTCTCTTGGGTAAAGTTGAGTCATACAGCAAGTGTGTTCCACTCTGAAATAAGCCACTAACATTATCCAGTGTGTCAGTGCCATTTTGCATTTCCCTGAGAAGTCTATGAGGTCTGTCCGGAAGAAGTCCAGCCATTGTTAATATAACAAGAATGGTTTGCACAACATCCATGTAACCTGGCAGCCAAGGAGAGTGGACTGGAGTGCGCATGCGTGAACAGCGATGACTTCACTGTACTAGTCAGTGGGGGTGGTAGACACCAGTGAGTGAGCATGTGCACTGTGTGTCCGTCACATTCAAAATGAGCAAGCAGAGCAATGAATCTGCATCAAATTTTGTGTAAAGTTTGAACACTCCCTGTGGAAACTATTGGGATGATTCAGAAGGCCGCAGCCATGGGCAACTGGTGACTGGCAGCTTCTTCATCATGACAACACGCCCACTCATACATCACATCATGTGCATCTTTTTGGCAGAACGTCAAATCACCTGACTCAGCCCCTCTACAGCCCAGATTTGGTGCCCAGAGACTTCCAGCTTTTCCCAAAACTAAAATCACCTTTGAAAGGGAAAAGATTTCAGACTGTCGATGAGATTCAGGAAAATGTGATGGGGCGCCTGATGGTGATTGGGAGACCTGTGTGAGGTCCTAAGCTGCCTACTTTTAAGGGAACTGAGATGTCATTGTCCTATGTACAACGTTTCTAGTATCTTCTTCAATAAATGTCTCTATTTTTCATATTACATGGATGGCTACCTTCTGGACAGACATTGTATAGAAATAACATTCTGTGTCACATGACTTTGTTATACTCATTCATTAATTCTAGTAGATTTTTTTGTATATTCTTTAGGATTTTTCAATGGAAACAGTCATGTGGTCTCATGAATTAAGGGTTTTACTTCTTTCTTTCCAATTTAAATCCCTTTAATTTCATTTTATCACCTTATTGTATTTGCTAGTAATTTCAGTACAATGCTCCACAGAAGTGGCAGACTGGACATCCTTGATTTTTTCCTGATCTTAGGGAGCAAAGTACTTATTTTTTTCACCATTAAATGTGGTGTTGACTATAGGTTTTGCCTCGATGCCGTCTGTTAGGTTAAGGAAACTTCCAGTTGCTGGTCGTTTTCGTAACAAGTGTGTGTGGAGTTATGACAAAGGCTTTTTTTCTACATATAATGAAAAGATCATATGATTTCTTTTTCCTTTCTGGTTTTTTAATATGGCGAATAACACTGACTAGCTTTTGAATGTTAAATCAACCTTGCATCTGTGAAATAAACCATGCTTAGTCATGGTCACTACCCCTTCTATGCACTGCAAGATTCAATTTGCTAATATTCAGTTAAGGATTTTTGCATCCATGTTAATGAGGGCTGCTGGGCGCAGTGTTCTCATAATGTCATCGATTTTTAGTATCGGGATAATTGCTGGCCTCACAGGCTAGGTTGGGAAAGTAGTCCCTCCTTCTTCATGTTCTAAAAGAATGCGAAGAATTGCTTTTCTTACGTGTTTCATAGAATTTACCAGTGAAGCCATCTGGGCCTGGGATTCTCTTTGTGAGAATGTTTTCTAATTCTAAATTCAATTTCTTTAACATGTACGGGGCTATCCAGGTGATCTATGTTTTTAAGTATACTTTGGTAGTTTGTATCTTTCGGGGAATTTATCCATTTTGCCTAAGTTGAATTTCTTTGCATAAAAAGTTTATAATGTTCCCGATAGCTGCCTATACATCCTTTACTGATGCCCTCCCTTTCATTCACCCTTCATTCCTGTCACTGGTGACCTGTGCCCTCTCTCTCTTTCATCAGTTTGGCTAGAAGTGTATTGACTTTACTGATCTCAAACATCCAGCTCTTAGTTTCATTGATTTGTCTCTATTATTTTCCTGTTTATATTTCATTGATCTGGCTCTTACACTTGCTTCCTTTCTCTGCCTGCTTGAATTTGTCATTTTTTTCTTTTGTTTTTAAATTTGCTTTCTATTTTCTTAAGGGAGAAGCTTAGATCACTGATTTGAAAAACCTCCTTTATTTCTGATATATTTTAAATTACATAAATTTCCCTGCCTTACTGCATCCCAAACGTTGATATTATACTTTAATTATTGCTTAATTAAAAATATTTTCTAGTTTTATTTGTGATTTCTTCTTTGACCTGTGTTTTTTGAAATCCATATATTTGATTTCCAAGATTATCTTTCTGTTATTGGTTTCTAGTTTAATTCCAGTCTGGTCAAAGGAATTATTTTTGTAAGATTTTAAGTCTTTTAAATTTATGGAAACTTGTTTTATATCTTGGTAAATGTTCTGTGCACACTTCAAAAGGAACACATATTCTGTTTTTCGGTAGAGTATTTGACAAGTGTCAGTTAGGTCCTGCCGGCTATTCAAGTTTCCATATACCTAATTACTTTTTGTCTACTTTTTCTGTCAATCATTGAGAGAGGGTTACTGAAATACCCAACTATACTTTTGGATTTGTCTCGTCCTCCTTTCAGTTTTGTCCATTTTTTGCTTCATTTACTCTGAATCTGTTATCAGATGCATACGTATGTAGGATTATTATATCTTCTTGACGAACCACCCTCTTTCTCATTATGTGCTTATAGTTTTTATCCGGTTTGGAAAGTACAGCCTGACTGATGTGGCTCAGTTGGTTGGGCATTGCCTACAAAGTGAAAGATCGCTGGTTCGATTCCTGGCCAGGGCACATGCCTAGGTTACGGGTTCAGTCCCTCGTCAGGGCGCGTAGGAGAGGCAACTGATTGATGTTTCTCTCACACATCAGTATTTCTCTCTCTCTCTCTCCCTCCCTTCCCGTCTCTCTACAAATAAACAAAATCTTTTTAAAAACTTGGAAGGTATGTAGGCATCATTTCTGCAAGTATCTTTACTCCTTCTTCAGCTCCAGCGACTCATGCGGCAGGCTTGGCATTGTCCTTCCGCTTTTTTCTATTTCATTCTGGAGTTTCTTTGATGTTTTTCCCACTGATCTTTTCTTCTGTAGTTTTTTTTCACATAGGACATCTTTCATTTTTAGATGTTATGTGTGTGTCTTTCCTGTACTTTCCACCTCTCTGCTCACGATGATCGCGATTTCCTCAACCTTCTTCAGTGCAGGAAGCATACTGATAACAGCTGTTTTAATGCCATTATCTCCTCTTTCTATCGTCTGTGGCATTCTGGGTTTTGTTTTTCATTGATATTTCTCCTGGTTGCGGGAGTTATTTTCCAGCTCATCTGGAATGCCTGTTAATATTGACTGGATGCCGTATGCTGTGAATGCTACATTGTTAGGCGCCAGGTTATTAATAATAATATTCCTTTAAATGTTGTGGCTCTTCTCCAGGGATGCAGTTAAGTCCCTTGGAATCCCTTGATCCTTCTGAGTATTTTGTTAGCACTGTACAGCAAGTAGAGGACACACAGCCTTTCGAGTAGGGGCACTTTAACCCAGGGGGCCTCCGCCCCGAGCTCCACATCTCCCTGAAGACAACGCACACCAGGCACGGCCCTAGGTTCCAGGAACTGTTCCCCTGTTCCTCCCCGGTGGTCCTCTCCCTGCCTCAGGAGTATCCTCAGACGCATGCCCAGAGCAGCAAGCAGCCAAGGACTTGAGGCCCCCCTGCGGATCTCTGGAATTCTTCCTCCGGGTATCGAACAGGTCTCCAGCCAGTATTCTGCCCAGGAAATGCTAGCCGCCTCATCCTTCCCAAGCTTCCGTAGCTGCCTCTTCAATGCGGGCAGAGCAGCGGCGCCGGTGGGAGGCCCCCCTGCACCGTGGCTGGGAGCCCGGAGCGAGCGCCCTTCAGGCCACACTCCCGTCTGTTTCCGTCCTCCCAGGGATCGCAGTCGGCCCTGCGCAGCATGCAACTCGATGTCTGAAAATCAGCATTTCTTACATTTTCTGATTTTACATTTTTTAGAGCAGGAGGATAGCTGGTTGCAATGACTGTCATGGTGCGAAGTTCAAGTTCCTGTCGCGTATCTTGTTGTCAATTCTCATATGGGACCGCCTGTCTTTTTTTTTATTTTTTTAAATCACTCATTTCCCTCACTAGACGGTAAGCTCTTAGAAGCTTTAGGAAGTCGGTCTTGTATATAGCAGGGACTAGAGAGGTCAAATGAATAAAGAATGGGCAGACTGAGGCTAAGAAAAGAAATGAAATATAAAGGTACCGCGAGCGCTGAGTCACTTCAACTATGAACTGTGTTCATCTAGTTTATCATGCGCTGCGAGGCCTCCTCGTACTCAGGTTCTCTTGCAGGACCAAAAGTGCCAGAAACCTCCTTGCCAACCTCCTTGCCCCCGTGCCACCCTGACAACCCAGGTTCTTGAACCCTGGCCAGTTCCCATCAGGAATGCCCACTGAAGACTCAAGAACCGGCCCTACGCCGGCTGTGTTAAGCCCCTAAAGCAACAGCTTCACCGTTTTCAATAAAAACTGAAACCTGAATCCCAGCTGTGTTGCTTACTTGCCGCGTGACCTTCGACAAGTTGCTTGGCCTACTGGAGCTTTAGTTTCCTTATAAAAGGGGATATGTAACACCTTCTGCACATGGAGAGGACCCAGAACATAGTTCTCTTGTCTCTACTGCGGCAGTTAATAAGTAATAGCCAGTACTGTAAACTTAGTTAGGATTTTTCAAGCAAGGATGGAGATCACGAAAAAAATGTATGAAGATCAATCTGCAGGGAAAAACGAATGGCTACATGGTAACTATCTACAAGGTGCAAATATGAACTGGCCAAGCAACTTAGTCTAAAAATTATAAACTACAGGCTGAGAAATATCAAACAATTTATTTTCTGGCTGTCTGGCTGTTTCTCCTAGAGTTCTAATTCTATGTCTGTGCCTCAAATACAGGCAACCGGTCATACAGAGATGCTTTAAAAAAGTTGGCAGAAAGAGGGGCACCTGAGTTGGCAGAAGGGAGAGAACAAATTCATGTTTGGTTGCGGGGGGAGGGAGTGAAGGAAAAATGAGCATAAGAAGCTGTGATAAAATCAGTGATCTCCAAGCTCACATGAGATGCTAACAGAATTTTTCAAACTTATAGGTTTCTTTCTTAATAGGTATTTATCAGAACTTCCATAACATGTGGGTTAAAGCTCAGAACTTTTAAAAATGAGATTTCAAAGAAAGCCAACAAAATATTTTAATGAGTAAATAGGAAAGACTGAAAGAATGTTTAAAGAGCAAATATTTCTGAGGTCAAAGAAGAGAAGATTCAGAAATTGCTAGACGACTCCCACGAGTACAGAATAGAATACGCAAAAAAAAAGGGGGGGCGGGGGGCTGTGTGTGACCATCTGTTCTCTGTCTCTACTGATGAATAAAATGAAAGGAAATGAGCTCAGTTATAGTGGAAGAGGATCATTCTAACATTCTAATGTTTATCAAAAACCCAAACAATTTGCTAAGGACATTATGGAATTTCGTTCCCTGGAAATCTTCAGAAACAGATTAAACGCCCACTTCTCCAAGCAAAAGGGAGGCACGGCGCGCCCGAGGCACATCATGGAGTGTGTAAGTCGCCCTGCAATGATCCTCCCATGCTGCAGGGCAGGGTGCCCACCAAGGGGCGCAGCCAGCCAGGGGTGCAAACTGCTCCCTGAAAACAGGCCGGAAGCGAGCACAGCGAGGACAGCCCAGGTCTGCTCCCCTTGGGGTTCTGCAGAAAGGGTCACGTGCGGAGTCCCAGGCTGGGGGCTGCCATGGCGCTGCAGGTGTGCGGGAGGGAGGGAAGGCGTGGACTGGCCTGGCTCGCAAAGGTGTGACAGGTGTGACGGGTCACAGGTATGCTCATAGTAACAATGAAACGATTTTCCCTGTTAGGTGATGACAGACAGAACACTGGACTAAGACAGGTTAAAAACACACAAGCAACTTGAATTTCCAAGCTGTCTCTAAATTGCGAAATCTGCTGAACCGAAAGCTACAATGATCTGAAGCCCATTGCTATGCTGTCCCAGGCAGACAGAGCTGGGCCCTCGGCTCTACAAGCCCACAGCGGGGCGGCCGCCCAGGGGTCTCTCCTCTTCTGGTACGAGCAAAGGCAATGATCTGCTTAGAGAATAAGAAACAGCCAAACTTACTGAATTCTCTAGTTTCCACGATTTCCCGAAAATCACTGTGAGGCTGTCCTACTGGGTAAAATCTTCACTCGTCAACAAGCTGCGCTCTGGAAATCATGGCACAGAAACTCGGGCAGCCACGGACAGCACAGCAGGTGTACGGGAGGGTCACAGAACCAGGACCCGTGGCTCTGGCGTCTTCAGCGAGACCCTGGCACAGCTGAGCCTCAAGGAGAGGCAACGATCAAGGGAGCATCGTGACGCAACCCGCTCTGATGGGAAGCGGATTCTTCAGCCGCGTTCCCGGGACTTACCCAAGTTTGATGTTCCGCCACTTCACAATACTCCCCACACGAAGTACGAACTCCCTGATGGAGCTCTATCAAAATCGAAAAGCTCCCCGAGCAGAGCTTTTGTTGAACCACAAGCCCCTGCAGCAGCCTGTCTGACCCCCTTCCTCGCTGTGGAAAGCCACTGCCAAGGCCACGGTTCCCGAGGCTTCGAGAGCTGGCGAGCCTCAGGTGTGCTAGTCCGAGAAACAGGAGAACCAGCGCTCTCCACAGACCTTCCCACAGGCTCAGAAAAGGTGAAATAAGATGCCTAAAGGGACCTTTTGGAAGCTCTGTTTGCATAGCAAAGCTATAACTATATAAAAAATACCAACGTTTGCTGAAAATGTTTTACTCATACTTTATCTGAGACTGAGAAAATGTCAGCTGTCGCCAACAGTGAACATTCCTTTTGTTGCCGTTGTTATTATTTTTGGGAGTATTGAGGGAGACACTGAGAGGTGCCAAAGCCACCCTTGACAGCCCGTGATTCTGAGGTCCCAGCTTGTGGTTGGCTGGAATGATAGTATGATCTGTCGCCCTGGACGGAGCCCCTTTCTGTACAGAACTAAACGGTCCTCCTCCTCATCGAATAAACAGCTCTAACAGCACCCGTACTGCAGCCCAGACACCCCAGATGGTAGCTTAATCGCCTGAAAGAATTAATAGTGCACCTCTAAGCACATTATTCACCCAGAGAACAGTTTAGGCAATGGGAAGAATGTGGCCCATTATACCCCACACAATTGCTAAATAATATGCAATCACAGAAATGAAGCCTGGCATATGGTAATCCCTCCACTATATTGAGATTCATTGAAATAAAAGTGCTGTTCAAAACCCGGAGGTAGGAATTCGAAAGGCATACCTTTCTTTTCTGGAAGAAACATGACAATAAGACAAGCCAATCCTCCTAGGCACAGAAATGCTGCTAATGTCCGCTTCCGACCAAACCTAGACAATAGGAAGAAATGACACAGTTCTCTTGAGAATCTTACAAATTCATCTGCTTCTTCCCCCAGCCTTCCTGTTGAAATGTCCTCGGTTTCATTATACATGTTCATCTTTTCTTAAGGAGTGGGCGGCAAATGGGACTGCCCAGGACATAAAATAAATAACCATCATAAAACAAAGGAAAACTTGCTGGGGGGCAGGGTTAAATGTGTGCAGGGGGAAAAATTCATTTTTATCTATTTCTATATTTATCACGGTCCAGGCACTGTTTTAAATGCTTTCTATCTATTATTTTATTCAATCCAAATACCACACCACAAGGCTTGTACTGTTATATGCCCCATCTCCCAGAGAATGGAATTAAGACAGGAAAAATGGAGTCTTGTAGCTCATTTCAATTTCTGGTTACTTGAATCTTAAGCAGTTAAAATTTTAAACACCATCCTTTCTCTCTTTTAAAAAATACAAACAGAAAAATGTTTCCTGTTAGTAGAGCAAATTAAGTGAAATATACTACACACTTTATTGGGAGAAGCAATGTTCAAAATTGCGCTCTAGACTTGGAGGGACGATGTTAATGTTCATGAGCCCCCCTTTCCAGGGGCCTGCGACTTGCTGGGTCTCTCTTAGGAGCTTCAGTGTTGCTTGTGATTTTTATGACAACTTTGCCCCTTTATAATCCCTAGTTTAAGGATGAGTACATGGAGGTTCAGGAAGGGAACCTTGTCAGTCATAAGGCCAAACACGTGGCTGAGACTGGATCTGAACTCAGGTCTGCCTGACCCCAAAGGTGGCATTCCTTCCATCTGTTTCAGATTTTAATTTTGACTCTAGTGGTCAGAGCTGGGAGACAGGAAAAGGCTGGAGTCTCCACGTCATTCTGCCTAGTTTAACAGTCAGCACCAAACGCCTTTCAAGTGACAGGTCGCATGCTAGGCAGGCAGCTAGGGATGCAAAATCATTTAGGATGCTCTCCTGGACAGACAGTGTCCTTGTAACACTTTAAGTAGTAACCAGAGGTGTGCACGGGAAGCTGTAACAGCACAAAGGAGGGGTGTCTGGCATGCTGGGGATGTCGGGGACAGATTTCTGAATATGCTGCCTAACCCAGCTCTCCGACCACGGTGAGAATAAGCTTCGTCACTAACAGAGGGGTCAGCAAAGGACCACCTTCTGGAGAAAAGCTTTCAGCTGAACAGAATCCAAACCTACCCTTCAAAATGCACTAAGCTCAATATCTATGACCACGGCAGCAAGTGCACAGCATAATGCTCAGCAGTGCTAAAGGAATGCTGTTTTTGGCTAAAATGATGATTTCTGGGGAATAAGAAATGGCACAGTCCAACTAATTCCTGGCTCACGCAAATGGGATTTTTCGTTGCCCTGGTGAGGGGCTCAGTAACAGAGGGGCTCTGAGAAAATGAAGGAAAGGATGTTCTATAGAAGAACTTTTTAAAAGTATTCCAAAACCGTGTCCATTAACAATGGGTAGTAAAACAGTATATATTCTTCCTCTCAACAAAGTCACGTGGGTCTTAAGAGGTAAGAAACATCTTTCTAGTTCCTCCAGTTCTTTGTCCTGTTCTTCTAAATGACAGTGATTGGGCTGACGGGGATCTACTTCTATGTACATAGAGCCAATAATCCCACCTGCCAGGACTAACGAATTAGGTACAGGTGACTCAAAAACCTTCAGGTAATAATGCCGTTTAATACCAGACTGCAAACCTACGTAAAAACTCGTCAACATGGAACCCTAGAAACATTGTACTAAAAATACATTCTTACTGTGTTTGGTCTGAAGAGAATTCTGATCACTGTGGAGTAATTAGCAGATGCTACATTTAGAAATATGTACGTACTTACGCCTATGAGAGTGCGTGTGTGTGGCACACTTCAATACCCATCTACACTTACCACTTCTGGTTAATCAAGTAGATGCAGAGAGGGTAAGACGGGATCTCTATGAGGCCAGACAGGGCCAGGTTGGCATAAATGCTTCCACCCAGATCACCTGTACTCAGAGTCAGGCCGTAATACACCAGGCTGCACACAAACCTGCAATGGGCGGTAAAAGACAAAAGGACAACAGAAAAAGCACGTAAGAATTTTCCAGAGAAGACTCAAGTGCTGGTTCAATACAATGAGACCTGTCTCAGGCAAGAGGTTTGACTCTCCCCCTAACATTTCTATCCTAATCTAAATTTCTAAACGAGGTAAAAAAAGAAACAACAAATAAAGGGGCCTTGGACATCATTTGTCTAGATGCTAGATGAAGCAAATAAGTAGCCAGCTCCTGAAAGAGAAAAAATATATTTACTGTTTGTGGTTTCATCAAGTATTTCTGCTCTTAAGAGAAGACAGTGACTCCGTCCTTACTTTATTTAATACAATTCATAGAAGCTTTGCCTTAGGCAACGGTTGTGAGGTTATCAAAAAGACTCTAGAAAAGAACTCCCAGGGAGAAAGCCAACAAAGGATGGTGTTGAGAACAGAAGCTGAGAAGTGACTGGATCGTCAGTGGGTCACCTGCAGGTCAGAAATGACTGGCACTCCAGCCCAAGCCGGCGCTCAGCCCCATCTAGCATTCAGCAAGTGCCCGGGCTACAGGCGCCCAGGACAGGAAAGAAAAGACGGAGTGATGGTGGAGGCAGGATTCTCTGGGATGATCAGCAGAGGAGGAGCCCTTCAAAAAGCCACTGATGATTCATGTACGCAGGCCATCGCTGGAACACTCCGGGAGCACCTCCTAGTGGCAGGCACTGTCCCTGGCACCGAGCCTCCTTGCGCTTCCCCGGAACTAAGGGGCCCAGGAGCTAAGCCAACGTGCCACCCCGAAGCTGCGAGTTGGGGCTTCCGCAACCGCAGCGCAGGGAATGATAGCGGCTTGGGTGTCTAGGGAACCACATTATTAAAACAAAAAAATAAATAAATAAATAAACCCCTGAAACTGGGCTTTATTAGTATATGAAAACATTTTGTAAATCATACGTGTCTACACAAACAGTAAAACACTTGGGCTTTGGAAGTTCACCAGTTTTTCTGTGTTTGCAATTCGCTTTGACAAGTGTTTATTACAGGGAAGTTCTTATTTGCTTCCTTCTGGTTTTCCTTAGAAAAAGTCTAATGAGCTGTGGCTGTGATGAGATCAATGGGGGAAGGAAAAGCTTCCTTTTCATCTCTGCCAAAACAGCGGGCCAAGAGCCTGGGGCCATCAGTGGGCCACAGTGACCACGACAGGGGAGGGAGGTGGGACGAGGGAGCCCTGGAGCTGGGACTGCTTAGTGCTCACGCCTCCCGGGCCAGGGAGCTGGGGCAGCAGCACTGGGGAGAGTGGCCCCCGTCTCCGAAGGACAATGAGCAGTACGGCAGCCAGGACATCACATGTAAGGATGCAAGGTGCCGCCGAGTGCCTGTGTTCCCTGTCCCCCTAGCAACCCGCCTGAAGGAAGGACACAAGCTGGGAGGCGGGGCGACCAAAGGAACCTTTAAAAGCCAAGCCTGACAATACGGCACAGCAGCTAAATTTGCGGCCCTACCCACTGTAAAGTAAACACAGTCAGACTCAGGCCGTTTTCTCAAATGCTTTTCAAATCCTTTTCAAATCCTTTCTACGTGCAGTAGAGGCCCTGCTCTCACAGAATGCTGTTCCTAACGCGTCACGGGCTTTAGTGTGCGTCTGCTCTGCACATAAAATAGAAACCCCAGGGAAGGGATTCCACTAGAGTGCCAGGCCTATTTAAACCGAGTTGTGATGGTAGCAACCAAGGCATGATTAAACCCTGCCAGTTCGGGATACCAGAGGGCTTGAGATACCAGCTGGTGGTGAGAGAGAAGGGGAGGGCATGGGCAAGGAAGGCCTCGGGTCCCAAGGCGGGGGACTCAGCTGGTGTGTTTCCCTGACGGCAGAACTGGTCACTGGGATGGGGGACTACAGCGATTGAAATCAACTCCATCCTCTCTATGCGCTCCAAACAAAATGTAAAATGCTTGCCTTATATTTCACAGTATACTTAAGGCACCAAAGAACAATTTTAAAAGGCACTACTGCAGGAAATAAGCACGGGAACAGATGTTGGACGCAGAGGTGTAATTTTACTCCCTAGTTAAGGCTTTCTTGGATGGCAGGCCCACAGAAAAGGTTTTAGAATGTTACAGCATCTTCACAGGGAACAGAGGCATGCAAAATGGCACTGTCTCTGTTATTGAGTGTTTTAAAACTCTAAGCCCAGGGGGAAAGGATTTTATTTAAGAACAGTTCTTTGGCTGTATAAGATATAAAATAAGCAGAGACATTCTCCCTGGCTCGAGGTCTCATTTGTTGGTTGGTTGGTTGGTTGGTTGGCCTGTGTTTTTAATCCCCGAAAGGCCAGAACCCAAAAATTGATATGCCTTAAAAAATGTAAAACTTAAAAGCAAAGAGTGAATAGTCCCCAAGAAGTAGGGACTTCCTTCAAGGCAGAGGGTTTGTCTGTCTATCGAATGCACAAATGTAGAGTTTTAGGAAGTCCAAGGTACCCGGACGCACTTCATAAGTATCTACGTTACAATAGGTAGGATCTCAACTTAGTTGCTCCTGTGCCGCGTGGTCAGGTCATGCTTTTGAAGG